>MU871794.1:0-19197 GCA_036418205.1 Ostertagia ostertagi | reverse complement strand
TTGCCAGATCGGAAGAGGAACGACTGGCGGGCTCCGCACAGTGACGTCTTCCCAAGGGCGAAAGAATTTGAACGCTTTCTTCATCGGAGACCTCAAAAAGCGGAGGCTATAGTCTTAATTTCCAAGATTCACTAAGGAACAAACATCGCAAAATTTGGAATTATTTGAAATTACAGGATCATAAAAGAGAAGAGATTGAATGAGTGAAATCGATGGCTGTCTACAGTACTCCGTCGAAGTAAAAGGACGCGTTGTTTAGCAAATGACGGTGAGAAGGTGAAGACAACATCTAAGGTGATCAAACAGGACGGCGATTGGGGCAGCGTCTCTCTATCAGCGGCATCCCTTTGAACATTACTGACAACACGATAACGTGTCTGTGCCCTGCATCCCCGGCACACTGTCAACGTTCTCGTCGGCTCATAAAAGACCGTTTAACACCCTAATCGGTTGACAGTTTGATAGCACTTTGGCCAGGGTGGAGCATCAGAGAATTATTGGCGCCGACGATCGCTGCCCCTCGAGTTGTTGGTGACATGTTACCGAACTAAGTCCCTCGAATGGAATTGCTTAGAATTCGCTGGTAGAATGAGGTCACCTGCAGCGCTTTTAATCTTGTTCTGGTCTTCCACTCTCCAATTTTTATATTGTTGGAAATTTGAAGCGGACGACTTACACCGCAACGATCCTATCTTTCTGTCCGAGATTTCACACGCACAAATACATTGTACTCTCATTGCTAACATAATAGGGATACTATTGATAAGATGTATGTATTACTGGTGTTTACCGCTTTATGGGCGGAAGTGGTGTAGTGGCAAGTGGCACGCTTACCACGCGAGCGGTCCGGGGATCAAATCCTGGGTCGTGAGTCGCCCGGGCCAACCAAGCCTTCCATCCCTCCGGGGTCGGTTAATTGGTACCAGACTTGTCTGGGAGGATAAAAACACTGACTTGTACATCGGCTGGCCCCGCAAGTCATTGTATAGGCCACATCGCATTCAAACGCCACTACGAATGTACAAATGGAAGTAGAATGCGTGCCGCATCCCAAAAAGGGATTGATCAACGGCAAATGCTTTATCCTTTTTATCTTTATATTATGAATGTCGCTTTGACCCACTTAACAGGGCAGTGGTTTCCGATGAAAAAGCCTGATGCTCATGGAATTCTGACATTGGAAGATCGCCATGAGTCGCCGAGATCGTGCTAGCGTCATTTGGCCGAGTCGACTCATCTCAATAGCTTCTTTTAGAGCGACTTCGCTCACTGCTGTGGATCGCCTTGGACTCCTTTGAGGACCCCACCTTGATTCAAAAATGCTGAAATCATCTGCAGCACTGGCGCTTGCACACAGTATTCTTTTGATAGGCTGTGTACATGTTGTGGTAACACTCAGTTCAGACTGAGCGACTATGTAGTCGTAGGGCATATAGTACATATCGCTGAAGGAATCCTCCCCGGAAAATTCTTGCATTCTTTCCTAACATGAATATGTCAGTTGTGATCACTAGAAACAACACACAAAGTTTCACGCATGAAGATTCAGTTTCCGAAGAGAAACAAACTTACAAAAACACACTATATGGACGGTCGAAGGTATGTCGCGCGGAGCCAAGGCGGGGCATGGAAGAAGTGCGTCTTTGGGGGGGGGGGGAGACCCAATTTAACACACTGTTGAATTTTTCGGTATCTGAAGAATTAGGGAAAAGGGTTCGGTAGAATAGGATCCAGTGGCAGTAAAAGGTTAGTGGATGATAATCCACAGTCAAACAGAGTTTCTAGTGACGACACTTCCGAGATGTTGTTTACCGAGTGAAAGCCCTCCGCCACCCAAAGCATTTAATCAGATTTTCCTGGGGGAATTCGATCGCTTTTAATTTCAGTCTTTTCGGTTTTTTCCATTTTTAAGGCACCCTATTCGTGAACGATTTGTTTTGCGTGCTTTGTTGCCATTTATTTTCATTTGCTGTGTAAATACGGATTTTTTCTGAATTTGAGTGTCCTGCATATAACAAAACTTATACTTCGATTATTATTTTTCTCCATTCTTTCAAAAATATGACAGTCCAAAAAAATATCATAGAAAAGCAATCTCCCGCTTTGTGGCACATCGCATGGGTCCAAATCCAATTTTTGCTGCAACTGGATACATCCACATCCTGAAGTCCTCACTCCGTTGCGCAAAATCTCCATTCCCTGGTTTACTGGTGCCGTTCAAGTCGAATCATGTGAGGCCAAATTTAGAGTTCTACTACATGTCAACAACGGACTATCATGAAGGTATACTTTCAAATGAGTGGATCACGGGTGTCCATAAGCGGCTTCGTGGTGTCTTAAGCGTTAAGCCATCGAAAACTCAGAGTGTCCCTCCCTCTTCCCCCGAACTTGGTTTTCACTCGTTCTGTTGCCTTGTCTTTCTCTATCAGTTGGTCACTAAAAATGTATCAACTCCCATTTATCAACTTCAGCCTGTAGCGTTGATCACTTTATGGTCTACCAAGAATTTACTTGGAGCTTCATCGTACTTGCGTGTGTTCTCGTTATCACCTTGTCCTCCGATCTCACTTCCTGGTTTTGTATCGACTTCTGGTCTCACACCGTACTCCATGTCCACCTGGTCCTCAAAACAGTAGTTCTGATCAAGAAATCACACAGGACGGGTGTTTTAGATGGCCACTGGGTTTACGTGATTGCGCTTTTAGGCTTTAAAATAATGTATCAGTCTGCTAAGAGGTGCTACGAGTAAGGAAAAAAAACTGAGAAGACTGTAGCTCAGCAGACGAGACTGCGTATTTTTCCGGGTTTGTCTCGCGTCAAGCGTGGCAACTTCATTCGATGTGAAGGTCATCGCGTTGGATAATCTGCTCCGCTTCTTTGCTGAAGGATCGGCGGCGAGGATCCAACAGCTGGGACATTCACAAAGGGAATTACTACTGTGGGTAAGCTCTGTTGGGCCGTTAGGCCAATGTCAGACTTTGCGAATCGCGCATTTTTTCGCAATTATTAGTCTGACTATCTGCCGCTAAGGTCGCATTCCCTCCTGAAGGCAAGAATGCGTCCTCGTTCGTTCTTTGCGCAGATCTACGCTTTCGCGTTAATGGTTATAATTGTATTTCCTTCTTGACATCTGACTGACCACCTGCCCTTTAAATTTAACGCCTAAACGCTATCTTACATTCGATGCCAATGATATAAGAATAATTCTCCCGAAATGGCTATGAAATAAATCTTATATTTTCTTTGCTCTGAGTCTCGTTTTTGATGTCAGACTTTGCGAATCGCGCGATTCGCTAGCGTCTGCGGTCGCGTCGCGGCCAGTGAATCACTCAATTGGCTGGTACCGCAACGCGACCGCGGACGCTAGCGAATCGCGCGATTCGCAAAGTCTGACATCGGCCTGAAAGCTAACCTTAATCATATGAATATTCGCCAACCTTCCTTTTAAGGGAATAACAACTCAGAGTGCCACTGGCCTTATGTTTTGCCCCCGAATAAAGCTTCGACATCTACGACTCCACAAACAACAGATCCCAATCGCGAGTTGGAGAGCGCATTCCATTCTATCAGAAAACTTCATGATAGCCTTCTACTCCGGCGACAACAGGAGGTTTTCCACGGAAACGCTTCGAACTCAGCGAGGTTTTTGACGGATCATGGACCATTACGACCTTATCTGAAGCGCTAGTCATAAGGGGTGTTGCACACTACCTCTTCAGCTGGAGCCATTACGGTAGGCCTCGTTACGTTCGGCAGTCACATGACGTCATATTCTGAAGACGGCGATGGCAGTGGACGAGAGCCTGCTTCTCCTTTTTCTTCTCATGGGGAGGATAGGGGAGGGGACATCTAGAGAACATTCTGCCGTAGAACTTCCATCAACAGCGGCACCTCTTTAACGAAAAATTTGGTGATGTGCACCATGAAGTGACTTTTTGCCCCCCCCCCCCCCCACCATCTGTGTGCGTTACAGTGACAGCAAGTATAAAGCATTAAACACTTAGCATTGATCCACTTTAGGATGCGCCATGCATTTTACTCCCTCTGGAGTCTTATTGGTAGTTGAATGCACTTTACCTATGTCGACATATACAATTGAATGCGTTGAGTAGGCGATGAGGTTTGAGGGAAAAGTTCCGCGGGGCAAGGCCCGCCGTACCCATCCCAAGGCCGAATGCCTCTTTGCCCCGCAACAATAACAGCTCACAGAGTAAAAATGTGCCTTGGTTGTCGGGTCCTTGCCTTAGCGCCTCCTTATAGAGCCCCTATACAACAAATCACAAGTTTGGTTTACTCAAGCAGCAGAAGAAACTAAAAGTAGAAAAGTAAAAGTAGTAGAACTTTTGCAAAGTCTCAAAGATTTCATAAATTCCTTCACCTAAATTTCGGAAAAGCACATTGACATGCCTTTAAGGCTGCCTCCAATACGACCCTTTTTGCAAAGCCACGAACATTGCTGGAGAAGCTCGCACAGAAGCAACTGTCAACGTTACCAAAGAGGCTGTAGCTCCCCAGTTCGTTGAGGTTTTGAGACCTATATGTCAAAGAAAGCGAAACCCCTGAACTGTCTGTGACTGTCACAGGATCACCAGAACCCAAGGTTGTTTGGTTCAAAGATGATGTGCCCATTGAAGTTGACAATGTTCACATTCTGACCAGGGAAGAGGAGTCGCGGTCATTTCACACTGACCATCAAGGACTTCCAAGTGAAAGATACTGGAAGCTATTCTTGCAAAGCCCAAAAAAATTCCGCAACACATCATTATCCGCGTGGGATGTCGCACTGAGTTCGAAATAGCAATGAATGCGGCTGGCAATGCAAAGACGACTTTACCAATGCAATGTAGAGCCTTTTGCTCGATTCATCAGTCTCACTTCCCATGAATAATAGACCTGCCCCTTGTCCCGAACTCAGTATAAATCGCTGTGCCACATCAAGTCACGACAGCTAAACCAGCTACAACATAAGTGCTGTAGTGTACAAGCAACTGCAAAACACTCACTACAAAAAGCACAAGAAATTGATTGAGTTCTTATTGACAAAAAAAAGAAAAGAAAACAATGGAGGAAGGGGAATAAGTTAAAACAACTGCCACAAACCCATAGCTACAAAAAATAATTAGAATCAAAGCAAGAAGTACAACACGATGAAAATGAGATCAGCCAAAATGTTTAATCACTTCCTGAAGTCGTTTTCGAGCATCCAAAACACGCCTTTCCTGAGCTGAGATGTCTTCCGGTTGAACAGTGACTGGCTGAAAGAAAATGAATAACTAAACTCATAAGATTCCACAAAGCACATAATGGAATATATAAGAGCAAACAAGCGGGCCTATTGAGGACCAATTTTGCAAATGATTTTCATGAAAATATGCCTTGGCCAATGTGATGAGTACACTGGAAAAATTAAAAAAACCATCGGTGATGAAAAGAGCCAAACAGAGCATTTATAAACGCCGAATACTTAGTGGGGGGGATGAGTCAATTAAAATTAAGCTCAAAAAAAAGAAGAGAGTAGAGAAGAATTTGTTTCATCTAGAAAGCAAAGTAAATGCTGTGACGTTCGCTACGAAAAAGATCGACTCACTCGAAGTATGGGTTGGTCCGGATTGACGTGCAGCATCAAATTACTTTCCAATTTTTCTTTGTTGGTCCTGCGGTTTGGCGCGACAAGCAGCTGTAAACAGGTTACTCAAAAAAAAAAAAACTTATTGAGTACCAACTTAGACTGCATCCCAAAGTCATGTTTCCAGAAACTAACGCACGGTAAGAGGAACCTCATTTATGAATCACACCATTTATATTCAGGTTATAATCAACGAAAGAATGTCTAACACTTGCGTGAAGAAATTCATATTGACAAATTTTCTTACCCTGATTGATTTGGATTATGAATACTTGTGAAAAGAGTGGCCGCTGCGGCCTGCTCGCTCAAAATACTGCTTGCTCTTTCAAGACGTCCAGCAAGATGGAGGCTTTCAGTGAGATACTCCGTTTTGTTAACGTCTACCTGTGAAGCATACATTCAATAGACAGGCCCAAGACAAGCGCTCAATTCTGAATGACTGTGTCTACAAATTGGCTATATAAAACTTGCTCATATGGAAACTACACTACCTTGTCTGCTACAGCTGTAGGTATCAAGGCTTGAACGTTCTCCAAAGCTTTTGCCCACATTACCTTGAAACAAAGAAACTAATTAATAAAGAAACTAATATAAAAACGACGACCATATTCTGTACTGGAACAAGTCTGCTGAGAAGAATTACCGGCGCAGGCTTCTCCTGAGAACGTGAACCAACAAGTCCTCGCTTTAGTTGTTGCTCGGTTCCTTTCTTTGTGTCACGTCCGGATGTGTGCACAAGAGTTACCGGCTGCTTAAAGATGGACACAGTCTTACGCCTGCAATAAATGTGGCAATAGATCTTCCTTAACTAGTGCATAGTATGGACCTCTAGGGGCCGTAAGGTATGCTTCCCCGAACAGGAGAGGAACCCCTCCCTGGTAAGGTATGCTCTCCCCGAAAACTCTCGGGGAAAGGCAATGCCACCGGTTCTCGGGATGTCTCCCGGCCTGCATGTCAATCACGGGGATATCTCCCCGATTGCATGTCAATCGGGAGATATCCCCGAGAACCGGTGGCGTGGCCTTTTCCCGAGAGTTTTCGGGGAGAGCATACCTTACCAGGGAGGGGTCCTCTCTCCTGTTTGGGAAGCATACCTTACGGCCCCAGATGCCTTTGAAACCACTGAACTTGTTCTCAACTTAAAAAATATACCCCAGGCATAATAGGAAAAAGCATATTTTAAAGCTCTACTCACCAAGGGGCATTAGCGTGTCCATCGAAACCAGTATGTACTACAACGTGTTCATCACGCTTGTGCTTACTCGGTCGACCACGCTTCGCCTTCCGAAGCGGATCAGCCTCAGACGCTCTCGGTCTACCCATACCTATAAAAAGCATACTCTAACAAGTACCATGAGACGCCTTAGAAGCTGATGCAGATGTTCCAGATTACTGAAACCGGCTCATACACCACATAAAGCTTTTTCCGTGTGGAAGCTCTATACAAGAGACCTAATTCGCCCAATTCTCTTTCGTCGACTACACATAAAAAGGTTTTTCGCCACGTTTTTTTCTGCCTTAACTTGTATTAGGCCACAGTGCGGCCGAAACCAAGCAGATATAACATTTGTCCAGTGTCCCTCCTCCCAGGAAAACTATAGTAGTTGATACCCAGCATGGTGCGAGAACAAAAACGCTTGCACATTGACCCGCCCTCGTCAGTCATTGAATAAGCCAAATCGCACACAAGATGCCACTACAACTTCGAATGGACGCCGAATGCGTAGCGCCTCCAAAGGGACTGATCACCACCGAACTTCAGACCTTGCAACCATATCGTGTCGTATCGCAATGGTTCTACCTTTTCATTCAAAAGGCTAGGAACTGGACGGAAATTCCGGTACAATAAGAACACCAGTGTCGGATCTGGACCTGGTTCGCTCGTCAAAGCACATTTAACGAGTCATTCCGCATATGAACACCCCACTCAGAATTAAATCAGGGATGAAGCATTGGGCGGAAGTGGTGTAGTGGCAAGTGGCACGCTTACCACGCGAGCGGTCCGGGGATCAAATCCTGGGTCGTGAGTCGCCCGGGCCAACCAAGCCTTCCATCCCTCCGGGGTCGGTTAATTGGTACCAGACTTGTCTGGGAGGATAAAAACACTGACTTGTACATCGGCTGGCCCCGCAAGTCATTGTATAGGCCACATCGCATTCAAACGCCACTACGAATGTACAAATGGAAGTAGAATGCGTGCCGCATCCCAAAAAGGGATTGATCAACGGCAAATGCTTTATCCTTTTTTATAGCATTTCCCCGTGGAAACGTGTTGAAGCTTGACCAAGGGAATCTCATAATAACCGAATACCACAAGAATGCGAGTACAGTCTCCAAGGTCTACTCTGATGAAGAACATGATGGTGGAAAAACTCCCACAACTATCCTCAGAACTCAACTGTTTCTACCTCACGAGAACGCATGACTCTGCATTTTGATCATGATAAACGTAATTCCTGAAAATTCTTGAAAGGTTTTATCACACCCCCTACGCAAAACTGATCTAGCCCCCCGTACATCTAGAAGGTGCCCTCAACCGCCATTTCGCAGAGGAGAAATGCGATTCTCGGGATCTCTGGAGGTAATATCAACACTTGCTCCAACACGATCTCCACCCTAGCACTTAACAAATACCAAAAATATTGTAAATTTTACCATAAACCACCCACGATCGATTAGGTCGACTACATCCGAGCCTACACTTTGCAAAACCAACTTCATAAAAGCGACTCAGCTCTTCACAACCTATCAACAACACTACAAAGATCTCACAACATGATCTTCCTTGGTGAATTTAATCAACAAATCTATTGTGCATTTAGGTGAACTTGTTTACTTCAAAAGAAGGGCCGGAAGTGTGCAAACTTCTGCAGACCGGCATCACTACATCCTTGGAAATTCCAAGGTCAACTTCCTATTTGACAAATTTCTTTCACAATCTTCAAATCAACACACATGGTAGATGTATCATATGACGTTTCTACGTTTTATCACATTTAGCAAAACTTTGGAAATGACATTTATCTGAAACTGAAGAGAAAAAGAAGATCTAGATCATCGACATAATGAAAAAATTTAACACGTAACTCATCATAAGATCAACCGACAACCACGTCCCTCAGATAGGCAACGAGTTGACACCGTTTCCTACTTAACAAGACAGCATCGCTTGCTGCGACGCACCTACTTTAAGTAATGTTACATATGGAGGGAGGGAGCACACGTGATTACGAGGTCCGCACCGAGATGTCCAGTGAAATCAATATGCAACAAAACCCATCAAAGGGACCACGTAAGAAAAAATAAAAAGACCTTAAATAATATTAAACAAACGATGGGTAATAATGAACAACACTTGCACACTAACTCGACACCACCACACGATGAGCAACGAACAGCTCAATGAGGATTCAAAATCGAAAGTTATTGCGCGCAATGATGGTTTGTAGAGGAGAGAAGATCCATTTATTCATCAGCCTTCTTCTTTGTACCAGACTCATCACCGTTCGTCTCTTCGTTGCGCCTCTTCAATCCCCTTTTTGTTGTTTCTTCATCCAAATCGTCAGGTTTGTATTCCTCTGATTCATCTTCATCCTGAAAAAACACTTGTTCATATACATTATGAACTTTGTTTAATGAATGCTTAACTAGAAACACGCAAAATGAATACATTTGTGGCAAATGACCAACTACAACTTACCAACTGGCTATTGTCCAAGTAGCTCAAGCCAGGGCCATCCAGATCAGAACCAGATTCATCTCCACTGTCTTCCCCTTCGAGGCCATCCTAATAAAGAATATATCAAAATATGACCAGAGAGCGAATATCAGATTCATTTGAAAGTGAAGAAGATTAAGCATAAGAACACTAAGTTATCGCTTTCTACTTTCTAGGAGGTACTACTGCAAGGTTAATATGTGCGTCATACCTTAAATCGTCTACCACTAAGAGGCAAATCTACGTCTAACAGATTGAGAGTGGCCACAGCTCGCCTGTTAACCCTTCGCCGTAAACGCCTAGGAAGCAGCCATGCTTTGCGATGGTTTTTCATATTCATTACTTGCGATGTGGAGCAGATACCTTCTATGACACTTCCGTTCAACACTGCAATAAGGTTCAGAGTATAATACACCTTCACTACAGGTCAAAGCCCCATTCCACTGCGTAAAAAATCAAGAACTTTGTGGAAATGGTGAGGACCTGACAGTAGTAGAAAGCAGCAAAAAATGATCGGCAAATGAACAGAATAACAGCAAAGTGGAAAACTGGGGGCATAAAAAAAAACGGGCGGCAAACTTCATTTCCAGAAACAAAAATTCTAAGTAACTGTTAGGAAAAAGCATCTTAAATTAGAACGAACCTCTCCATCAAGTGAATCGTCGACGTCTTCTCCATTAACATCAGCTCCGTCAAGAATTTGTAACGATGGGGGGGGGGCGGGGGGATGAACAATTCGAACTTTTTTCTGACTCTCTTATCACGTCTATCACAGTTCGAAGAGATGCGGATTCTACTTAGAACAGGGTAAAACGATAACGATATTAGGTATTTTAATTTACCTGTACTCTCCATCACTTCCTGCGGTGACGGGATTGTTGAACAAATCAAGCTCAGCCAGTTTCATTTTCTTTATGGTTCCAAACAAACAACACACACACAAATCTTCAAGCTTAGCGATCCTGGAAACAATGGACTGTGTGAAAGAAACTTAAGAATAAAGCTAGGCGCTATCGTAAGATACCTGGGCATCCTCTAGGACTAATGTACGCCTAAGAGAATGTAAAAAAGAACTCCGATAAAAGGCAAATTGCTCACGCCACCCAGAATGCTATTTTCAATAAGCTTAGTCTCAATTAACAAAAAGATATTTTATAAGCGTTTTTGAGCCGGCCTGTGAGACCTCCGTATCGCTGATGCCGACAGGCTAAAGAATGCTGCCTGTAGCACCGTACTTGTTTGAAGCAAGGTTTAGATGAAGAAGCTCGGGGCAGTTGTCAGCCACATGCTCCAGACCTCCAGCGATGCTGTTATCCGAGAGGTCCAGCTTGCTCAACATTGGAAGTTTTGGCAAATTTTTAAGACTTGTAAGCCAACATGAACATGCTGAGACTCTGAAAAAAGAGGGGTAAGTAAATAAAGCAAACAAACGTAATCATTGCGCGACTAGTCGCACATAAATAGAAGCAGTCAACAGAGAATAACGTGAACACCTAGGCAAAATCCATCAAGTCAAAAGCCAGTACTGTACCTGAAGTTTCACGAGTTTGTCGCTGAGACCCTCAATTTCGGCACTCTCACAACCATCTAGCACAAGATCCTCAACGGTGGCCGGATCACGATCACGTAGCTCAAGAACGTAACGTCCCTCCATCTGGAATTAGTTTAAACTAGCTCTGCAGAAGTAAAAAGAAGGCAACAGAAGCAATATTACGAAGAACGACTTTTTTGAGATCTTTTGCAGCTAAGGTTCTTCGGTTGTCACAAGTAATAATTATTCTGCCACAAAAATCCTCAAAACTCATCAACCACAAAAATCCACGAACATGGCCAAAGCACCAATACAAATCACTATGCCTCATTTATGGGCCAGATTAGCCGCGTTACACGCCAAAACGTGGAAAAACATGTCAAATCTGGTTATGAATAGCGTTAAATATATGGCTACTGTACTTCCAAATAAGAAGAGAACCAGAAAAAGTAAGTAAATAGTTTAGGATGAGCGAGTGGAGCCGTCTCGTCGACGGTCCATTCCGCGCGCAAATCTAAAATCGGCCAATCACAGCGGTGACCACGCCCATCTGGCCAGACGCCAACGGAATTGGCGGTCAGCCAGCCAATTAACAGCATGCAAACAGCAGCCTCGGATCGATCCAACACGAATGCCAGCATTCTGCGGGTCAAATGCCCGCCGAGGAGCGAGTTGTAGTTGGAGCACGGCAAGTTGGGAACCGGGTCAACCCTGCTTTGCGCAGCTCTCAAGGAAAGGAGTCGTACTTGAAAGTGCTAAAGAGTGCAATTAGTTAGGGGGGGGGGCACGCGGCGGTGCGGCGCTTTGCCCGTCTTCTTCAAGCTTGTTCCGCCGTGCTACTGTTTTTCAGAACTGCCGCGGTGCGGTGAAGTTGTAACGGCCCCTTGTTCCACCCCACTTAGTTAGGGAGCCATCGTTTTGTACTCCTTACTGACTAGTAAAGGACGCCATTCGTTACGGGTCCCACTGCCTCCTGCTACAGTGAACCCTTCAATGTGGAGCGGGGAATCCGTGAGCCAGGGGCAGTGTAGCCAGTCTAGGGGGGGGGTGGGGGGTGAGGGCAGTCACTTGACATGCGTGAGAAGCTGGAATGTTCGAATTCAACCGCGATCACATGGGATCCCCGCGGGTTAAGGCAGTGGGTCCCGCAACGAATGGCGCCCTATACTAGTCAGTAGGAGTACAAAATGATTACTCCCTTAGTTAGCACCTACTTGAGATTCTTTGGAAGGGGGGTCGTATTTGGGGTTGATGAGGACAAAAGGTTGCAGAGGGGATCGTATTTTCGGAAGAAGGGGTCGTGGTGAATGCAGAGTGAGGCCGTGCTACAAGAGATTTTTTTTAATTTTAGAAAAAATCGAAGAAGTAACCATGAACGGTCAAAATTGGAGATTTGCTGTCTCAGTTGAACAAATTCGCCCTGCTCGATAGCCGTTCTGGAGGAGAAAAGTGAGCGGAGTTAAAGCGTGCATTAAGTGGGCGGGGTTGGAGCGTGGAAACAAGTGGGCGGAGTTTAAGTGCGGAAACATGTGGACGGGATTGTAGCGTGTCGACTAGTCTCAGAATCAGCTACAAAAACAGCCCTCATGGCGAGGCTGGTGGTCGCTGATGGAGAGGAGGGTCGTGTTGAGAGATCCCCTAAAGCTGATGGTGGTGGAGGGGATCATATCGAACTCCATATGAGAGGGTTGACCAGTTTTGGAATTGCAGCATGGACCAACTGACCCTGGATGGGTATCGAATGAGAGTGATTGCCAACGTTTCTGTAGTGTGACCAGAATCTACGTAAGCTGCTCGTAGGATCTTTGCACAGTCGAGTGTGTTGATGTCTGCGTCTCTGTTGTCCCTTATGCTCTCTTGCCTCTATCCATTCCTTCGTCTCGCTTCTCACCATTTCTAGAAGTGCCTGCCGACACAGTAGAATGTAGTCTCGTTCAGCGCCCAAAAACGGCGCTTTTACTCAGCATCTTGAAACAAGGGAGGGAGTCGTCTCCAAAAAGCGCATTTCAGTTAACCTTCGCCTTCACGTCCACCCCGAAACTGCGGTATAGCAGGTCACAAATGTGCGACCTTCCCGACTATAACCTCCGATGGTTGCTCAGCAATTGTCGTTGGCCAACCTGATACACATACAGCCCCGCCCCTGAACTTCAGATGTGTGAGTCGCACAAAAGGGGGAGGGGAAGCACCTATACAACAGTAGGTAAAAAGTACTCGTTATAGCGAGTGCTGTGGGCTAACAGCGTATGACGGCGTGGAAAGGGCGCGTCTAGACGAGTTTTTTGGGCACAACCCATTTGCGATGAGTCGAACAAATTTATCTACATACCCGCGAGGTAACTCGTCCGTAAGTTCACATTAGTCGACGTTAGATCACTTTGTTATACCCTAGTGCCACTGTGGCACTTTCGAGCACCGACAAAGCACTCCCGTAGCTACTCTGTCCCACCCAGAGAACAAATTCTTCGACGCGAACTATTACCCCATTTTACTTTACATGTCCACATCTGAGATTACTACTTCGAATATTCGATTTTTCGAACCCTACCGAACAAAGAATTGGAAACATCGGAAGACATGGCGCATAAAACCATCCGTCCTCCAACAAATAGCCAACCAAGTTTCAAACCCAACAGGCTTGTGCCTGAAAGAAAAACGTTCGTTTGTCAAACGCTCCTCATCGTCAAACAAAAAGATCGAGCACCTCCAAGCACCCTGACCGTTCCTATTTAAAGAGCTATTGAAACGGCGAAATTACTTGAAATTTTTCGTTCACCAAAAGCCCCCTTTACTTGTTTCTCCTGGGAGTATGACCCCTTCTACTGAATGCCCCCTTATTCCGCAAAATTATAAAATGCTGTTCCCTTCCATGAAACTTACATCCATCTTATCAGACAGGGCGAGATGCACTCTTGAACATGTTCGTAAACTTCGTGTATAGAGCCGTATGCAATGCTTCCTCAGAACAATCAGAGAAATTTCTCCAAATTTCGGGACAGTAAGATGTATTGAAAATAACGGATGTTTCATAAAAAGAAAGCAGGATAGATAAATATTTATTTCACATATTTGTCCAGAGCACCATGGCGTACAACCTGTACTGGCACTTGTTGTGAGCCACGATTGGTGTGGATTACACGATTTAAGTCGTACTATTTGTTTAGGGAGATGAGGGGTCTTTAGATTCATTGCAGGTGAGTGCGAGAGTCACAGGTTGTAATTTGGGAAGAATGAGGGTAGTAAAGGGTGTGAATCTGATTCTCACCTCCCTCCCACTGGCGAAGATTGAATTGACACAGTACAAGAGTGAACGACACTACCGACACACTGACTCCATCGACCATCGGCTGGGGATGGTCCGGCTGGTACCTTAAGCATGCCTTCGCTTGGGCACCTCTAGGTTTGCATTCCTTGGTGAGCATTAAGGCATTATCACCTACAAAGCCATTCAGTCCCGAAGAGAACACCAGTCTCAAATACACTCCACTGTGGTCACAATGGGAATCACTCCGCCTGCTAAACGAGCCATCAAAAAGTTCATACATATTTGTTGAGTGGTCCCTGCGATCAACTAGGTGCTGGGAAAGGTCGCAAAAAGTGACTCGCTGAATTGGTTCAGGACTTGTGAACCTCGCTGCATTCACAAGAGGTCAAATAGTAGTTTTTTAATATCTATTTTGGGATGCCCTGTGCAGATATTTCTGTTGTTAATCTTTGAGACGGGATGGCCCCAATTGTGATCGCGGTAGATTCTGGTGCCAGTCTATTTGCTCCTTTCAGTATTGGACGTTGTAATGCTAGGCTATCAAATACTTTTCAATGCTATGCATTATCCTTCAAAGCTAAAACATCACTTATAAAAGATGCTCTGGTAGATTCTGGGGCCTTTCCAAAGTGAAAGGTGCATAGATGATAGTAGCAAGCTCTGGGAACAAGGCAAACCTCCATGAGGAAGAGTTTAGCGAGGGGAACGGGGTATTATTTTTGTCTCTAGGAGAGGGGTCATTCTTGAGGTTGCAATATTTTATGTGTTTATAGAGACAAAATTCCAGGAAAAATGAGTAAATTCTCGTCGTCCCGTGGATTTTTGAGAATTTCTTATCTCTTGCTCTCTTATCTGTGCCACTAATCCTAGGTACGTCTCCGCTCTGCCCAAGCGGCTGAAGGGGATGACGAGTAGGTAACGAGGCAGGATTGACAAAGGAGAAGAGGTTACCATGAGGTGATGGTCCTCTTGGAGGGTTGAGAGTCGTGTTGATTTCAATTTTTTACCAACGGTTGACCCTGCTTGGGACTACTGAACGTAATAATGGCTTGATGCACCTGCTGCCATCCCGCTATACCTCACCACTAGTGGTTGTACTACTAGTTGCTAAATAAGGCTGAGGTAGCTCATACCCATTGGGAAGCTCAAAAAAACCTGCTGTTTTTGGAGCCCGTATTCCCTCGACCTCGAGATCCCCCTTGACCTGTTCGTCTGGACTTGAAAGAATTCCTTGAGTACGGGTTAAGTCGTCAGCAAGCCTCAAAACTGTCATTTCCCTGGGTTCTGTACCGAGGACGAGGATCTCGTGAGAGGGGTTTTTATTGACTCAACTGTGGAAAACAACGTTTTTGTACTCACATGGTACTTTCAGGTAGCTGGTTTACTTTACTAACCGAGCATACAACCTATTTTGCTTCTGTTACCTCTTATCATCAGCGTATCTTTTGTTTTTTAACCACATTCTTTTTTTTTGCTTTTCCTTTCCGCTTCTTTTTTCTTTATCCTTAAGATCATGCCAGTGCGTATTTATCTTTCCCTCCTAGATATTCTAGTGCACCCTCGATTGCATTTGAATGGGTAATTAGATAAATATTCTATAAAAAAGCAAAAATACTATGAAAGAGCCTCATTGTGTTCATGGAAACGCTTTGAGCGAGGGCAAAGCTCAGTACGAGTCAATTCGTTAGAGTGCCACGACTTGAGCATCCGCCATTCGCCCCATTATTCTCTCCGATTCGTTTTGTTTGATGACTGCTTTCTATTTGAATCTGATTGTACTTTGAACTCAAATTAATGGGAATTTTAGGATGTGCATTTTTGGTCATTTTACATAAAGGATAAAAAGGATAAAGCATTTGCCGTTGATCAATCCCTTTTTGGGATGCGGCACGCATTCTACTTCCATTTGTACATTCGTAGTGGCGTTTGAATGCGATGTGGCCTATACAATGACTTGCGGGGGCCAGCCGATGTACAAGTCAGTGTTTTTATCCTCCCAGACAAGTCTGGTACCAATTAACCGACCCCGGAGGGATGGAAGGCTTGGTTGGCCCGGGCGACTCACGACCCAGGATTTGATCCCCGGACCGCTCGCGTGGTAAGCGTGCCACTTGCCACTACACCACTTCCGCCCTTATTTTTATATTTACACCTAAGCACAACTAAAAGTTATTCAGAATAAGTTTCGTATGAATAAAATAATTTGCCATAGAGCAGAATAATAAGTGGGAAAGCCGATAGCGCTGATCAGTCCATTGTAGTGCGCCACCATTTACACCAGGGTGAAAATCGTGTCGAGGAAATAACCGCCTCTTTACGACCCCCCTCCAAAACATGGACTCTGATACGACCCCTTTTTGTCCTCTGCACATCCGGTTTCATATCAAAAAATGCTAGTTTCAGATGTGCGAGAGGGACGCAGCGCCACTGCCACGCAAATGCGGCTTGATCCAAATGCTAGATTCAATTCTGCTCAGATTAGGTTCTCCTTCTTTCCTTTAAAGACATTTAACCTTTGCCACATTGGCCGGAAAGTAGAACATTGAAGGAGGTACTGCCCCTACACAGTTGAACAGTCTCGCGCTCCAGTATAGCGGCGCTAACTACCCGCGATCGCGTCGCGCGCTGTGCCTAGAGCGCGCTAGTTGGAAAAATCGTCAAATGTACCCCCTATTAAAGGACTATAACTTTCTTCATTGATAACCATTTCAAAAAGTGAAGGCAGCTTTTGAATGCACAAGACTTCTAGTTTCTAAATTGTGCTGAGCGTTTTTCTAAGCACACCTATTCTCGAGAGTGGGAGACGTCGAGAAATTGTCGAGGAAATTGAAATTTACATGCGAGTTCCCACTCTTTGAAAGGCAGTAGCTGTCTGTCTTCATTGGCAATGCTTTGAAAATCGGAGGAAAGCGTTGTAAAGTAGAAGATTTACGCTTTCTGATAGGTGCTCCAGTTGTTTCGATCGCTTTCTAGTTCGCGAGAAATCTGCGTCGAGGAAATGTCAAGGAAATTTTCGAAGCCACTCGAAAACTCTATTACTCCCTCGCCGTAGTAGGGAACTTCTTTGAACACCTTCAAAATACTTCTGTACACGTCAGTTCGATGGAGTAAATTGAAAATGATGCACTTGGCGCAGATCCATTCCGTTCTTGTATGCGCCATGCAGTGACCCCACTCGGAGTCATTGGGAAGGTGTTTTGTCCTAGTGACGACTTGCTTAAGCACACCAAAAGATATTTCCAGTATTAACTAATTAGGATAACTTGTGGTCATAGTGATGTCTGATCATTCCTTTATTCAAATCGCTTCCTTTCCAACCCGTTCTGATGAATGACAGCTTGCGGTTGGCAGGATCTGATGATGCCAAGAAGGCTGCGAATCTGCCTGTTTTGAACTTTCTACCAAGATGCTGTTCCTCCACTAAGTTCTCGAAGCATGTACATCATTCTAGAGTAGATACTCGCTGCCCTTTCCCTACGATTCTTTTGCAGGACGCGTTGCCTTCCTATGCCACACTGATCACTACGAAACCAAACCAACACCCACTTTCCATTTGAATTTTAATTCCAGACAGGTGTAAGATATTATTTGCATTAGGCTAACTACAACACTTGTGAAAGTAATGATGACAGCAAATAAGTGGCAGCAGCACCGTTGTGTCCGTTGATGACCTTTTGATTACGACCCCCTCCCAACTCTCATCGGAGCAAATACGACCCCCTGTCGAGGATTTCCTCGACCGTTATTCACCCTGTTTACAGCAAACGAGATGTCGTAGCGGCATGCATGATCTGAGCTATAGTTGCTGTCTGGCTCCACACTGATTTTCGGAGCCAGACAGCAACAACTTATTAACTATGGGCGCTTTATTTTGCTATAAATGATATATTCACCTATAGTCTCCAACGAGTAGTGATTTCCCTATGGGCAACTAAGCATAGGCTGATTCTCTTCCTTGAGTGTGCGCGAAAAAACTGTGAAAAGAAGGAATCACTAAACCAAGGAAAGCGGAACTTTTGAAAGGACGGGAAGTCCCTCTGATGGCGCCACAAGCCTGGACCCTTACGTGAATAGGGCCATGTGAGGGTTGAAAGGCAAAAGTCGGGCTCAGCCTTAGTCAGGAATGTCCTGCCGGGAGTGGACATGCTGGGTTGCAACTGTAAAGGCTGCGACAACTCTCTCTTCTAATTCATCGCTAACGTGCTCTGCTCCTACGATTTTGAACCGCCGACGCCCGGTGAATCTGTACCCGCCCACCGTTCGATATCTTCTCCGTGTCGTATTGGTCGATCAGTTGTGCTCTCTCGACCGAAGTTCTTTCACCCTCACCGCGACTCACATCATCTCTTACTTCGCTCTCTGCCTCTTAGGCTTTCCCTGCAGCGTGGTTTCTGCCGATATTTCTTTCTTTTCTTTTCCTCCTGTAGACCATTTCGCATCCCTACTTTTGTACTCGAATGGAAACCTTACCAAATTGATCGTGACCCTTGCCTTTAAGTAACTAGGATCAGACATTCTTTATCGGAAGCCCACCTGTTTGGCCTCGGTTGTGAGTCCGGAAAACAGTGAATTATGGGTGCTAACGAGGCCAATTCTATATTTTGCTTTGCAAATGAGCCTAGACCAAAGAACTTCCACGGAAGGATTGCCTGAATCAACGAGTCTTGAACTGAGAAAATGACGATCAACGTTTATGGCTACCCTTCTCCTTCTTAGCTCCTGGGAAAAGCAGCCGCGTAAAGTTCTCTTAAGTTCTTTAGAAAGTTCAGAGCAACGAATGCTGTTCCTAAAAATAGTAACTTCCTGCAGAACAAATGAATCCCCACCACACGCGAGTCCAGCCGAAACGACTTTAAATTCTCGGCCGCTCGACGCCTTTACTTTGGTGAGGAACGACTCACATTTGTGGTTTCCCAGGCATTTTACTGGCAATAACCCTATTATTATCTTTTGAATGGGTAAGCATTATATTAAATGTGCACCACTGACTGAGAACAAACGCGTGCTGGCAGAGAGCGCACAACAGTCGAACTCAAAAAATAATCGAAGCAGTTTTT
>MU871793.1:11496-25820 GCA_036418205.1 Ostertagia ostertagi | reverse complement strand
CATAACTTTCTTTAAAAATCCTGTTTTTGTAGAAGGAGGTACGTTTGGAAATAATCAGATTAGTCTAACAAGCTTAGCAAAACCGTCTTGTAGAAGCTTTCTTCAAAAGCTCGAATCTGTTAAACTTTTATTTCTAGCCTCGAAAAGTCAATCCTGATATATCATTGGATTTCCTTGCTCTTCTATTCAGTTCGAAAACACCGCGATTCGTCCAAAACAATTTTCCACTCGTAGTGAATCGAATCTAACCGCTTGCCTCCAATGAGTCCTGCTTTGAGTTGCGTCCGCACGCACCTGTGGTTCAAAGTTACGAAGGCATTCAAAGGCATATTTTTTCATGCTTAAACCAGGCGAGCCTGAGCTTAAAGATAAGTTCAGATAGTATCATTTAGACTGCATAAACTTCAAGCGCTCGCCATCTTCCCCGCAGCCTCAGGCAAAGCTCGTGTCACCCCATCGATCTGTTTGTCAGATATGAAATGGTCAAACTCAAATTGAAACGACTTTTATTTCATTTTTTTCCACCAAGTAATGTTCTTCTCGAGAGTTTTTCTCTCTCATCACGTACCAGCGACGATATCGCCACGATTTCTGGCGCGAGCGGGTTTACCTGAATGAGGAAAATACGACCTCCTCGTCCGATACTTCAAACAGACAATTGACCCTGGTGGTGGTGTCCTGGCGCAGGGCATTCAAGGCGCTCACTACAATGAAACACTTCCATTATCATTATCGCTTATTTCGCGTCCTGGAAAAGTAGAGTAATGTAGTACTAAGCTACTAGGTTACAAATATGGAAACTAAAACTGCAAAATGAACCTGCCAAGGAAGTTGTGAGCAGTCAAAGTTGGCTGGAAGTAAAGCATTACACCGTGCTAGCCTCCGGGCTTTCAAAGTCGCCGTGGAGTAGTGGTAGTGCTCTCGAAATTTGCACTCCAACGGGAGGAGAACTTATGACCTCCAGGGTGAAGAGCGAGGGCACTACCACTACTCCGCGGCGACTCTGAAAGCCTGGGGCAGGTTCATATGTAATGCTTTACTTCCAGCCAACTTTGACTGCTCACAACTTCCTTGGCAGGTTCATTTTGCAGTTTTAGTTTCCATATTTGTAATCAGCGTTTGAAGCTCTATCGATATATCTGGGTCTCAATTCAAAGTTCCATGGGAAGTTGAATAAATTCCTGGTAAGACTTGAAGAGGAAGAGAATCCTGCGAGCAATTTGCGAATCCTTTGGAGTTCGTTGGGACAGCGTTAGAGCTAAGAGCTACGTCTAGTTCTAGAACCCTTTCCAGGAGTGTTTCCCCGAGCCATACTGTGCCGAAGTCAGTGAGAATGGAACATTATTGGGTGCTAACTTAGTTGGGGGGGGGGCCACGCGGCGGCGCGGCAGTCTGCTCACCTGGCTCTCTCGAGCGAGACAGTGTAAACTCGAACATTCCAGCTTTTCACGCATGTCAAGTGACTGCCCCCACCCCCTAGACTGCCTACACTCCCCCTGGCCTCACGGATTTCCGAACATGCCAGGCGAGCAGACTGCCGCGCCGCCGCGTGGTCCCCCCAACCACCAAGCACCCATTATTGTAATGTAAGCGGGAAACAATAATAGGACTAATCACAGGCAAAGACGAGACTAACGTCCCATCGTCAGTAGAGAAAAGTGTGCACATTCGCGTGGAATTCCAGTGCTGCCGCAATTTTACAGAAACCGGGTGTGGGCCTTCTTTTGATCTCATCCCGTGAATCGTTTGTTTAAACTCTTGCTCTCTCGCAAAATAAACAACATTGTGGAACCAGCTGATTTCACTTTGTGTATTGGCATCCATAATCAATTTGCAACTGTTGCTTCCCCTCTGGAAACTAGAAAGTTTTACTATGCTGTCACACTAAAAATGACAACTCACAGCTGGATGTTTGTTCGGTTCAGCAGAAGGTTGAAATTTTGAAGAAGCTCTCTCTGTTCGAATAAGCTTGTGTTGTAAAATAGCTCTCTCGTGAACGTTCAACAATTTGTTAGTATTGCGTTGAATTTCGTGTGCCATGACATTTAGGGTCATTATGCTCTATTAATGCACACTTTATTTTAGGAGAGGAAATGTCAGTAACATTTCCATGTTGGGCTCGAGTAAGCAATGCAGTAGAAGATCCACAAACTAGAACTGCAGTTGCGCAAGACCAAGTCATCCAGTTGACTGGAGAAGATGGCGACTGGTGATTTTCCATCGCATTATGATCACTTCTTTGCGAAAATTGAGATTTTTGTGCAATTAAGGTATGTCATGAAAACGCTTGATGGGCAGTTCGGACGAGTGCCGAAGATCCTCACAAACTCCATAGTAAATCCTTTGCGGTAGGGCTTTGTCTAACAAGTTCTTCTTTGCGACCGTGCTTTGAGCTGTCTGCAATGAGGCTTCCGCGTCTGACTTTCCTACTTCAGCTTTTTCGGTTTGGTGTCGCGTTTTGCTTGTAATTGTAGTGGTAATGTTTCGTAGGCTCGAGGCAATATTTTGAATTCATCGTGTAATAGCTTTTCTATTGTTTCTTATCCTATCTACTTACTGTTACTCTGTCTATACTTACAATTACAGAACCGCGTCAGAAAAAGTGCTATGTTCTATTGCGCAGTATGATGCTCAGAAGGATGGAGACTTAGCCTTCGGCATATACACCATTATAGGTAATCAACCATACTTTTATTCTTCTAACAAACCTATC
The DNA here is from genome assembly GCA_036418205.1 of Ostertagia ostertagi. NCBI lineage: Eukaryota > Metazoa > Nematoda > Chromadorea > Rhabditida > Trichostrongylidae > Ostertagia > Ostertagia ostertagi. Next base: position 23,107 of record MU871793.1, on the reverse strand, counting down.
GCAGAAGTGTCAGTAATTGCGGTTACGTTGTATATCGCCTCAACAAAAACTCGCAGCTTAGCTTTATACGCTTCTTTTTTCTTGCTTGATCTTGGAGAACAAGATGCTTCTAGGAACAGAACGTAGTTCACATTGGAGATCCATGTTAAAGAGAGCCAGGCATATTTCTTTCTATGCTAACGCAACGCTAGGATGATGGAACAAGATAGTTGATTGTATTATGCCTAACTGTAAAGCATTTTATAGTTTCTGACACTGTACCATCTGGAGGCTATTGTAGCGGCGTCGTTGTGACAGATGCCGGTAAGCGACTGGGTTCCAGCGGAACTTTTCCTCTTAACTTCGTTACGGAGGTATGTGCTTCGAACAATATCTATTTTAATTAAACGGTGCGACTTTTCTGTTACCTAGTTTGTCAGTTCATAAGCAAATACAGGTTTTTTAATAATATTTTTTTCAATAATTTCATAAATACACTTTGAGGTTGTTAGAATGCTTCCTATCTCTCTGTATTCAAAGCATTTCTCTGGTAGATTGCTCCCTTTCTGGCGATGTGGTTTATAAACTGTGCATGCAACCCATGACTCATGACTGGTTGAGTTCGTTGTTTTCATTCTTGTCTCCAGTATGCTAAACAGGATGATGGGCATACTGTTCAGCTGAACTCGGGAGATTTTGGCCAGCCCCTTCAAAGTATGGGCAACCCGATGAAAATCTCTGTAAAGATGAAGTACCCTGAGCAAGTGGGTGGACTCCAGTAATATGCCTGCGATTTACTCGATTATTCCTGCCGGATTGATGAGTTCATTGGAAGTTTTTCTTGTCGACGCAAACGAAAAATCAACTAAATAAAAAAATCAGCTCGACTTGAAGAGCAGTTTTTTTTTTGGAATAGGCCACCACAGCGTTTATAGAAAGATTTTGACGTTGCTGGTAGTGAATTACTTTTTCCGAAATGGTGAGGGAGTATTGAGTGATCAGGGGTGGCTTAAAACTGTATACTGGAGTCGCGATGGAGATCTAGGCAACTGGGTAAAGCAAGCATACTTTTCACAAGTCCGTCACATCACATGTATAACATGTGTATCTCGGTGGCTAAAGCAGAAGCAGAAGACATGTATAACCTTGTCGTCCCGTTGATCATCGAATTGCTCGAGCGGGCGCCAGCAACGTCTCCATTCGTCCCTGTCGCGTGCTAGAGTGGTCCAGTGGGTCCTCCTTGCTCGAGACACAAAACTTTTCATTACTTTCGTTCAGAGCTTTCGTGAAAGTCTGACCAGAATCGCATGAGGTGTTTCGCCCACCTGATATTCGATTTCTGGCAAAAACGACTCCGGATTCTCCTGCCTTTGCTTTGTAAGGTGATTCCAAGCATCATCATCTCGCGTTGAATAACGCTGACCCCATGACGCTCACACTAGTCTGCACCTGAGTCGAAAAGAATGTCATATTCGATAAGATCACCTGTTTACCCTCAAAGGCCAAGTTTAAGACGAAATAAGTAATGCTGTTGTGGACAGATTAGTTTGCATCAAATACTGACGTTACATTTCCTTCCATCTTGGACCTTACTGCTTGCTTAAAATTTCACGTAGCAGTTTGGTCTGCATATTTCATCATTCTCGACTTTGTCGATTAACCCACAGTCCTCTTCCATTCAACGTTGCCTAGTTAGTGAGAAACAGGTTTTACGAACATATGCTTACAGACTACTTTTAATTTACCTCGCCATTTTGTTTTCAAGTAACTTATAGTACATCTTGAAATATTAATTGAGGCCACACAACAAAGTGTTTACGTAGCATGTGTGCATGTGATTTAGCTTGTAAAGATTCACAAGAGGTATTAATATGAAACAACTCTTGTTATTTAACATTTTTTGATATTTCGAGTCCCATCACTTCTTCTTTTAGCTGACGGGTTTTGTGGCTCCACCGAGTGCACCTCCTGCCATACCAACTTCATTTACAACAAATTTCACAGACGTGCGATTTAGAGAAGCTAGCAATTCTAACTACAACGTATTACCTTATGCGAGAGTGGTTTATCCTTTCACGTGAGTGTCTTTCATTCTTCCTTATTTTAATTGTCCCCAAATTTTATTATTAAACAAGAAATCGCAGCTCGAGAAGGTCGTTTTTGCTATATGCTGTAGAATGTTCATCTTCGTAATTAAGGCAGCAGATTCATAAGCATTTATAAAAATGGCTTATGCGACGAGTGTTCAATCTTAATACGAATGGAAAAAACGCATAACCGTCTTTGCTTTCATCACTCGATTCTATAAGCGAGTAAGTAAGTTTGGTCAATAGTTCTGGTCTATTCATTTCAGCGCTGAATTCGCCAATGAGCTATCTTTGAACGTTGACGATATCGTTACTTTGACAAAGCGAGTTGATAAAGATTGGCTAGAAGGTAACTCCCTGTTTGCTTTCCCTTAATACTTGACCTTCTTATAGACCACTACATGCCTTATTCTAGGTAATGTGAACGGAAAATCGGGTATTTTCCCGCAGTCGTTTGTTCAAATTGTTGTGGATTTACCTAGTGACATCCAAAGTGACACAGAAAACAAGCGACAAAGCACCACCGAGGAAGGAGTGGGGTGCGTTCATCGTATTCCGCTTGGTTTCGCCAGTATTCTTATCATTTCCCTTCAATTTAGTTTTGCCATTGTTCGACATGACTTTATTGCCCGACAAAATGACGAGCTCACGGTGAAAATGGGTGATTCAGTCAGGATTCTTAAAATGGTTAGTGTTTCTTATCTACAATGCCCTATACTGTGAACCCTCTAGTTGCGGATGCCTTATAGGTGAACACTGACTGGGTGTCCTGTAAGGACCCAGCAACGGATGCTTCAGGAATTGTGCCGGTAGCATTTCTAGAGGTGAGTACATTTCGGAGTTCGATGTGGGTGTCCGTCCGTATATGCGTATGGAATTTGAAATATAGGTGAAACATGTTCCATTTTTGATTAGATTTTCTTTTAGCTTCATCGAAGTCCTGTTTCACGTGTTGAGTTTTAGGTTTACTTAGATGAGGATGAGGATGATGTTCGCGAGGCAACGAACCAGAATCGTCCAGCAAGCTATACCGAACAAAGTGTTAGTTTCGTTCATATTAGCTTAATTTTACTAGTTATGGCTTACCTTTCTTCACTTCTTTAGCATAGAATGCCTTTTTGTTCCATCGCAGTTGTTCTTATCTTTTTCAACATGTCTTTCCGGTTGTATCACCTAGAAATCGCATCGGTTAGGATTGAGAAGTGAATATCCATTGCATATCCATCATCTAACATGTAAAAAAAGAACTAGTGGGAATACGGATTTTGGATACCCTATTTGGTACATTGAACAGTCTGACGAGGTGGGAAGGCGAAACAATGCCATTGATGCGAGATCGACGGCTCGCCCTTTGCTTTCGCGTGCGGGAAGGAAAGGGCGTGAATTTGAGCGCTGCAGAACATATGTAAAGTAAGTAATATGAAGTAAATATTCGCGAACAGCTCTTCTCCCTCATCTTTTCTCCTTGAAGAATATGGTGAGAAGGAGACGGGGTTTGGAAGTAGGAAACGAATCGCAGTGGAAGCGCAACCAGGAGGAGTTATATTAGTGGTGGGTACTGAGGGAAGAAGTCCTTAGAGAACTTATGTTGCATTTTTTGAAGCTATATGTAGTTTAGTTTGGGCGCTGTCTGCTATGAAAAGGGGTTGTTTATCGTCCGAGAAAAATCCATTTGTCACATCTGTCATAGAAGTTAAAGCTAATCGTAGACTACACTACGCCAGTGATTCAAAAGATAATGAAGGTAATACTAAGGTATCTTTCTCATGAGGGCGTACTCCAAGGAGTTTTGCTACATATTATACCTTCTTCTACACTTTGAGCTCTAGTCTGACGATTATTGCTAGAACCGTTCCTTTTGTTGTTATGAGCAACCCACCGAAGAAAAACATAACATCCTTCGCATTAAATTCCTTTAAGCCGACAGTACATGGCATTTTTGATGGAATTGAATAATTACTTCTGATAAAAGTAGTTTAGAAAAACTAGTTGGATGGAATTTGTCGCCTTAATCCAACTTTTTTCTCCGTATCCTTGTTATCTAAGGAGCTCTGTAATGGGCTTGCTTGAAAACAATATTGAACTTTGTGTATCGTCAATATCACGTTTAAGTTTTCCACTCTTACGAACACTTCATTCGCCGCTCCTCCCATCGTTCCCGACTGGCGCACCTCAACAAGAGTAGAAGATGTTACGCCACCACCAGGTAATAATTACTCTCTGGCGATCACCTAACTGCAGCTCGTTTTTCGAAAGCAACACATTTTTTGTCTTTGTATTTGTGATGTGTTTTCCCATTTCCAGCTACACAGTCGCTGCGTGGCTTGTCAGGTTGGATGACTGGAATATTGCTGAAAAGAAACCGCCGCCAGCTCGCCCACCTCCACCAAAGGTATGCGCCGAATTATACACAGTAGATAGTGACTTATTCTTTTTCTTGCTTTTTAAGGTCACAAGCATGTCTCCATCGGAAATGATTTCTGTCACCGAAATGCTGGGAATGGCGGAGAAACGGTATTGTTATTGGAGTGCCATCATTGTTATTTCTTACCACTGAATGTTCTCGCAGAGTTGCCGTATCACTGACCATTCAATTCCATTTTGAACAGAGAAGCGCTCGAGTTCTTGAAGGTTATAAACAAGAGCTCTCAATTCTACGGATATACTGCTTTTCGAGGTATTTTGAGGAATCACTTGTGATACAGTCTTATCGCATCTTTAAATTTAGGCTGTTGATGAGCCAGCCTCTCAACCCAACAGAAAGTTATCATGAAAAATGGTTGCGCTCAGGTGGTTGAGTTAGCGCGTGCTCTAGTCCAAGGGCTCACGAATGAACAAAGTGAGTTATCATCCTTCACTAGCATTAAATTCCCATGTCCATGGTTGTCGCATTTTAAAGTTAGCATAAGGCCAGGCGGAACAGAACCAGTGAGTTATGTGTGAGACTAGGAGGGAGTCACTCTTCAAAGGTAGAACCGCTTGCACTTTCAGACATACTTTATTAGGCAAGAGTGGTCGTTTTGGTTCAGTATGTACCTATCTGGTGCATATTTCAGTAACCGGTCGAGAAGCAAAAATGATAGGCGAATGTTTTCTCAGGCTTCGCAAATCATTCGCAAGTACATATGGGTACTATTTCAGGAATATCGACCACATTAATTCTTTGTTGACAGCTTCGGTTAGTTTTGGACTTCACTATTTGTTCCCTAATTATTTGTCTTTCCTTTTCCTTGGTTAACACTTCTTTGCGGCCCACTCATTCAGATACCTAATAGGTGCTGTACAATTTTCAGACGATCAAATAGAGACGCGCTAGTGGTTGGTTGTTTGTTTATGCGTGCACGCGCGCGGTTGTGTTTTGATGCTTCCACTTTGCGGTCGCGTGTGGTACAACGTTGTGTGAAGTATCCGTTATTCCTAAGTGAGATTGCGAAAGTAAGTGGTATCTATGCAATAAGAAGTGTTAGAACGCATTGCCGCTAATTTATTTTTTCCAGTATACTGCTCTGACTCATCCGGACCATCCTAAATTGGGAATGGAGTGTCAAGGCAGCTGTTGCCTTGGGTTCAATGAATTGAGCAAAGAAGGAAAGAACTGAGTATGTTTTGACAGTTCCACAAGGTATCTGTCTAACCTTTCTGTTGTCTATGTTATGTAGTTCAGCTCGCAAGTACACTGAAGAGCAATCAAATACATCACTTGGCGATAAGCTTTCAAAGTTCACTGTCTCATTCAATCAGGAGAAACCAATCGCGTTCCTACCGTATTGGGATTTCACTTGCGTGTCATAGTAAGTTTTCGAGTTTTTTTGTGCTGTTACATTAGTCTTCTGAAAGTGTTGGAGGTTTACCTTCGGTTGTATTAGTTGTCGTCGAAAGTTCGTGCGTTTCTTTTGATTATGACAAGCCTCTTCAATCAATTTATATGTTCACGTAGGCTGTAGATAGGGCACACCGTGTAGTAAATTATACCCGAATCTTACCCACCATCGTCGCCTTCTTCGAGCTCAAAGTGGAAAGAGAGAAGAGCTATGTTTTTCGCGCTCTGACGTAAGCAGCTCTACTGAGCCACAAACCGATTGAAGCCAAAAGCGGCGTCTGCATCGCGGTGCATCTCCTTGCCCTCACCAACAGTGAGGTATCAGAATAGCTGGATCTTCTCTGCTTGGGAGACTACAGCTGGTAGACAAACCCTCGTTCAGAGAGGTCATCAGTGTCGGATTTGGAGAGCCTGTACTCTTTCCTGGGAGCCACTCCACACGGGGCTCCCTGCTTTGTGGCCACCACATCCTGATGTTCCAGATGCACAATTCGTGAAGGTTCTCGCTCCTTCGAAATATGCTTGAAGCCTCGCCAAAGATTCCCCCATGAATTGACCACCGATGACAGAGAGTGCGACAGTCGTCCTACTCCCCGTTAGCCTGGTGAACCAAAGCAGGGACTGCCAGTGAGAAGCTCAGGTTGGCATGGTAACCACAAATGAAATCCTAGGGACGTGGATGGACAGGAGGGGTGAAGTGAAGAAATTCCAGGGGGTCGTGCTCACCTCTTTTGGCGCGTTCTCGAGTAAACCACTAAAGGCATGTCAATCATTATAGCTATGAATTCACTCATGTGTAGGCAGATCAACGGCAGAGACTCACGGTGAAAGTCCAACAACTGCCGTCAAAACTCAAAAAAAGTGTGTACGCTCCACGACACCTGAGACTACACGTTTCGAAAATGAAGCGATTCTCAATATCGAAGCCTAGTTGAAAGTCCTACCATCATCGATTGCAGCGTATCATCCCGGGTGGTTTCGAAGAATTCTGCCTTTTTGCTTCAAGCTGCCTTCGGTGGCGACAAATACTTTCCAACGGACTCAAATCAACTGCACTGCTTTTCCAGGCTCTACTGCCAGCCTTTTTGAGAGGTTGTAGCCTTCTTGGTTGGATGTTTGGTACAGTCTGATAGTGGTGTCATAAACGATGTAGATTGCAATGTGCTTGGAAAAGGCGGAAGCTCAACTAAGTTCATACGCGAACGAACTTCTGAGGACACCTAATTATTGATGGCGGCCTTCCTACTCAGGGTGAAGTTAAGCACTGTGGAGGTGATTGAGAAGATGTGGGTGAGGAGTTAGTAAAGTAATTGGAAGAGCATATGGGGGATGTGTGGGTCGCAGTTTGATAACGGCACTGTTGTTGAGGTAGGGTAAAGCTTTAGCTAAACCTGTGGATCGGAACTTGGAAGACTCCTTTTTCGCGAAGGACTAAGTATCGAGCCAAGTTCTATTTGCGTAGCGTGTTGCTCATATCTTTTGTGGAAAATTGATAAGCGCTCCAGAGAGCGGCTGGAGGTAGTTTGAATAACATAAAACCCGTGCATCCTACTGCTGCCAAATCGCAAATTTTGAAGGCACATTTAGATCCAATTTTCCAGGAAATCGAATCAAACGTTTCTCAAAATTCTTATGTTCAGCATACTTTTGAAAATTTCAGCACGAGATGCTTGATTTTGACGATTTGTGTGGTGGATTAGATCAGCGAGAGCGACGGCGTGTCGCGTCACTACATGTTGGGTATTTTACAGCGAATAGAGGGTTCTTGAATCGGCAGGTATCCGACGATTATTGACCGGTAGTATGTATGTTTTTCTATCTTATGGAAATGAAATAAGGCTTGCATCTCGGGATTAGACAGTGTTGCAAGTTGAATTACATTAGTAAGCCTGAGCAAACTGCTCAAAGTTCGGATTCAATTTATTACTTTCGACTATAAATGAGTGATTGATATGACGTAGGTGGAGAGGGCGTGTATAGATTTTTTGGAAGCATGCATCGTGCATAGCGTACCACTTTATCACGGTTGGCGTGTATTCCGCTAGGTCTTTCGTGGAGGCGAGCCGAGAGGTACTCGTCCGCAATGTTCGTTCAGTGGCTGTCGAATCACTTGTAAGACCTATTGTCGCGCATTCGAGCCAACGATAACGGTGCCTCTGTGATGCTCGTGGGCTACTCTATTCCATTCACAGAACAGATTCAGACACGACCTCGTCTGGGGTTGTTGCTTCAAATCCTGTTTGTAATCATTCTCACAAAACTTCTGAAATTGTGTAGAACGCGTAAAACCATTTTTCGGTCACTAATTTTTCTAATTTAAAGGGAAACGAGAAGTACCCGGTGTTAGCGCCGATGCGCAAACGTTTCCTTTTCATGACATGATCAAAGATCTAGCTGTGGACCTTAACAGCAGGTAATTTAGAATGCGACTATTACAAATCTAGTATCTTGGTAATTTGTTGATTTCACCCTACTAGTGAATGAATTCTAGAGTTCGGGATGAGATAGTCAAAGCGCTACGAGCTATTCCAAAGAAACTCATACGAAAACGAAACGACAAGTTGATGGACTACGAAGCTGCAAAGTCTAGCAATAAAATGGCAAGTACTTCTCTAGCATTCGATCGTCTCGTTTCTTTTCATGATGAAATCGCCATTTTTGTTCAGAAATCGGATTTCATGTCGAAGTTCAAAGACTTCGAAGCTTTGAATAATCAGGTCAAGCAGACTTTGCCCAAAGTCATCGACGTGCTGAATTCAGTAAGTGCAGAAATTCGTACGATTGAGGAATGAGGCGTATTTTTAGTCTTCAATAAGACGTTCTCTTCACCAGTACATGCCAATAGGTCGATCTTGTCACTTCCAGTGATTGTGCACGATGATGTGGCATCTTTAAATGGCGGGCTCAAATCCTCTCTAGAGTTTTGTAACACGATTATCTGACTCGTCTATGAGGTAGGGGAGCGCAGCGGTAGTGGTGCGCGCTCACATGTAGGAGATTTGGATCAGAATCTTTGACCAATTTGCTTAGCCTCTTGTCAGTGACCTGTAACAGCAAAAAAAACCTCTCATTCCTTCATTATCAACGCTTGCGTAGAAGCTGTATAAAGATTCTACGATTGTATTTACGGAGTTCTTAACAATTTTAGGCACCATTTGCGCCCAATTACTTCATGCACCCTTACCATAGCAAGTGAAGCGCGCGAATCGCACCAAACAAATGCGATTTTCATGCTCAAGGGACAAATTACTATTGAGCGCAATAATTTTTTTCCAAATTCTAGATAGTGATTTAATTTCAAAAGTCTGAGGCACTCGCCTATCATTCATGAACTTGTCTTGGTTTGTGGATGAGTTCGACTCTTGTTTTCTCTTACGATCAAGTTACTTTTCAGCCATGCTTCTGAAAATAAAAATCAAAACTCTACGATTCGCGTGGCATTATTTGTAAATGATGTACAAACACTTGCAATTGTCACCACTTACTACCTTAGTTTTTTGAACGTTGATAGAGTGACGTTAAGATGTTGCAAAATAAAATCAGAAGAGCAAACCAGTGCATGGGCGATCCTATGAATCGGGATCACTGCTGCAGCGATATAATGGCGTACACTGGGGAGCACAGAGGTACGCACTTTTCTGGAATTGGCCTGATCGACCTGTAAACCATTCCCTTGTCATAAATTTTAATTCTGCAGTTATGTGTTTTACACCTGCAGGTTTTACGGGATGCGATGAAAACTGTGGATGAGTTGGATAACAACCTGATTTCTCGGATCCGTTCAAAATTTCAAGAAGAAATCGCTGCTTATCAAAACGATCCTTTGGCTAGTTCTGTGCGTTTTTTCTTGTTCGAATATGTATTTATCACAATCACATTTGCTCTCGTGGTAGCACCTCTTTCTGCATTTTGTTCCTGTTTCAGTCACGTTTGATTGTGCCCGGGATGAGCTGCTTCGCAAACTATTACGATCCTGATAGGCTGAAACCTCTTCACAACATCGTCAACAAGGTGGTGCGTTCAGTTTTATAGCTACTTCAAGACTTTTTTTCAGTTTGAAAGTAATTTAGGCTTCGAAGTCAGTGCGCCTGAACAGTGTAACCTTATCTCCTACTAAGCAAAAAAGTAAGTTTTCTGCCTCTTACGTGATTCTATTTCTTGCTGAGTTTGCTATGAATCTAACGCGGCGTTAAGTGGAATTTAGTGAAAGCTACAGTTGTGGCACCAATCCAGGAGGTCATGCAAGGTTCAAATCGTTTTGGTATTTGTAATACTAGTGGTTACAAACAGAGAGAAAGACAAACATCCTTACTGCTTTATATATAGAGAGGGATATGTTTACTCATGAATGCAGTAGCTAACCGAAGTAAGTAGACTCAGCAGTGGCACATAAAACAAATGACTTCATCGCAGAGGTGGTCTAACCTAGGTTGTCCCATAATTCCTGTCCGATTTTTGATCAAATTTCAAATTTCTTCAAGTCGAATTAGTGTCATTGCGAAATATGTTGGTATGTCAAAGAGTGCATCTAGACCGTTAGCCAGGACGTTTTGGAAGGTCAAACCCGCATCGGATAACTGAGTAGAAGTCGAAATAGATCAGTGACAATAACGAACGATTATGCGCAAGGAAGGCACTAGAGAAGATCAGCGCTGTGTTTGGCTCAGTCTCTGCTACTGATCGGTCACTGAGCTAGAGGTTCGGTCGCAATGGCAAAGACAATACGAGCTGTGAAATCAGCCTCATCCTGGGCCTCCACTCACTTTCGATGAGGACCCCTTGCGCCACGGATTGGAAGTGCACACGGACGCTACTACCAGGGTATTGTAGCAGACACCTGGCGCAGCCGATGCACCAGCACACGCCATCAGGATGAAGTGGGCTGCAGCAGAATGAAGACTTGATGGAAACCATATGCACCGACCAGCCATGACCGAGAAGCAGGTCTGACCCTCTGGGGGAATTTCATTCTGTGACCTCAATAGCAGAGCGTTCCCTAGTTGATCACTAGTGGGGATGAGTCATGAGTTCACTACGACAACAACACGCAGCACGCCTGATGGCTACCTCGCAGCCAGGGCTCACCAGCTCAACAAAAGCCCAAACTCCGTGGTCAGAGAATATTGCTTTTGATTTGTTAGATTGAGTGGGTCATCCGTTTTCACAGTTGTTTTGCTATATGCGGACAAGTATTGCGAATGCCATCGTGGAACAGCTCCCGGGTTGGCCGCAGTAGTGGGAGAGAACCGTCTAAACGTCCCAAAATCCCCTTTCTCCGAATAGACGCCCGACCTCACATTGCAAAGATAACTCGCTACGTTCTGAGGGAAACTGGCTGGACCACGATACCATGTCCATCGTATAGCCCTGGCATCACTCCATCGGGCTATCCCTTCACAGTGCCTTGAGCAGCAGCGGCGAGAGAAAAAAAGTAAATACAACCACTCCAAAAACGACCTTGCTGAATTCTTCAGCTCATAGCTTCACCCATTCTAGGAGGAAAGCATCCAAAGGTTCCCTGGTGAATGGATGCATATCGGTGATTATGATAATGGTTATATTTTTGATCAATTGGTTTTAGAGAAAGATAAAACTCGATGAGAAGAAAGTGTCGAAATTCGGACAGGAATTATGACAACCCAATATCTCTTTGTTAATAGCCATTCGGTTTATTTAAGACGCGGTAAACGTTGGAGCTCAGTTCTATCATTTTAATGACCACCTC
>MU871792.1:0-18565 GCA_036418205.1 Ostertagia ostertagi | reverse complement strand
CTCACCGATGAGCCTTGGGTGTCCCCCAAGAAGCCATGCCCCGCGCGGCGAAGGAAGAGACGCAGACGCGGCAAAGGACGAGTCGCAGCGCATACTGTAGCGGTTAGGCGTCAGGTTAAATAGAGTGTACCATACTACGTCTCATATCGCACAGCACGCGCTGCGACTCGTCCTTTGCCGCATCTGCGTCTCTTCCTTCGCCGCGCGATGGGCCTCTTGGGGGACACCCATGAGCCTACGGTGTTGATGATAACAAGTGGTTCGTCTGAGTGGAGGCGAAACGGACCACTAAGTCTCCTTAGGTTCTCCTTAATTTAGGTTGAATTATACTCCTTGCTTTCTTTCTTATTGCCTGTGACTAGTGTAAGATGTGCCATGCATCTGCTTTCTGTCAGGGATTGTGGAGACGTTAACAGGGTCGAGTTGTGTGGTGTACCGATGTAAAAGTTGGGCATTGAGAAATCCCTTATGAAGTACCAAGCACTAAAAAAGTTGTACGCACTTTTGAAGCGATTTGGCCTTACAATAGTTCTGGGAGACCAGGCAAGCCAAAGCATCCATTCCCTTCATGAGTCCGGTACTAACCAAACGATTCCGGATTCTCGACATAAACGACAAAAAGCCAAAGGAAGGTTGAGGAAGTCAAGAATTATAGCCATAGCATAGCGCACGGTTTCGAAGCGGTTTGGCCGACTTGTCTGGAAAAACTGCAGCCTTGGTGGTCTCGATCATAGTGGTCGACCAGTTTTGACTGATGCTGCCTCGTCAATGACTCACACAAACAAATCACCGTTAGCAGTGCGATTTACGGGAGATCTAAGCACCTCCTAAGCCATTTTCACATATATCAGTGCCAAAAAAGCTTCCAGCTTCGAGTTTGGGCACCTTCAAGCGCATGACTTTACAACACATCAACATTCGATCATGTGTCATGCTGTCATAACCTCCTTTTTTGGACCCATCAACCCTAACGTGGTTACGTTAAGTAAAAAGTCGTGCCATCACGCCAACTGAAAACACGAAGCTTCAGTGAGCTACCGCTGAAACAATGCCCGAATATGGCACATGGCAAAACCCCCATCTGGTGAGGTGTTGCTGCCCATTTGGTGGAACACCGACCGTCAACCACTGGAAACTCCTCCATGAAAACGCCATAATCGCCGCGAATGAATGCCTGCCGTCAGACGAGAGAAATGGCGCAAAAACGTGCAGTTTCACGGCCGGGAATGGGATGAGTACGGCTGCTGCGTGACAACTCAAAACCTCCTCGTCGAAGCCAACGTGCTTACAACTGCTTTCAACATTCTCTCCAAACATTATGGCCGAAGAACTAATGAAGGCCTTCGTCATTGATCGTACTATTGTGCCACCTATTTACAGCGTTTTTCGGGCTACACCGTAGCTTTTGGATGACCTACGATAGCTAGGATGACCAGTGGAAGGACAGTGGGAAGTCTCTGACGCGCAGCCTCATTTATCCTCTAAACGGAGATTCGACTCCCTCCCTACCTGTACCTTGCAAGTTTCGGCTCGAATTAATGGTGTGATTCAGCGGATAGCTCGTTAAACCTTCATTGTGATGTTTCATAGCAGGTACAACATCGGTTGCACATAAAACTGCTGAATCGGCTTGATTCACTGAGGCAGTTTAGGTGATCCAGTGCGGAGATTCTTTTTGATTGTTCATGAGTAGAAGGAGATCAATTGGTGCACTCTACTAGGAATTCATCAGAGTGCCAAAGCATGCGTATTCTTCGGGTACTGGAATTTTTATTAGCTTCAATTTTTCGGCGCGGTTACGAAAATATCGCTCTCACAATAGCGGCGGAGCCAACAAAGGGTTCGATTGAAGGCGGAAGTTACGCTGAAAAGGCAACCCATTTCAAATTAAGTTAAGGAAGGAAAACCATGAGAAACGGCCCGGAACCCGAGAAATGGGACCCCTTCCTTGCCCGTTGATTTCCGCATTGATGCGACTCTCATCGTGCCCTCTTCAACGCTAACGCTCTCTCTATGTCGGTGGGCGTACCGCGCCAACTGCGCCAAGAGTGAGCCATGCTAGATCGCCGAGGTCAAATCTTTCGCTGCCAATTGCGCGTCGGTCCGCACCCTCAGGAGGTCCGCCTGTCTCCCACTAGGCAATTTTCCCCTTCTTGACCTTCGTTCCTACTGTGTGAATTCCTCCTTTAACACGATTGGACGACAACGGCGGGGGGAGATAGTATGTCGCCGCGCACGATTGCAGGCCATTGCCGGACCGTGCGGGGATAGTATAGTCCGGCCTGCGACGATGATTGGGGCCTCATTGTTATTCGTGGGCGGTACGCCTGATTGTCTTGTGATAAGTTGCGTGTATTCATTGTCAGTGGAAGGAGACCTTGAGGCGTAGCCACAAATAGGTAGGGGCGCTTTAGAATATGGTCCGTTATACTTTAATTTAGAGGGTAGGTATTTGATACGTATAGCAAAAGCTTCAATTTCAACAAATTTTTCGCTTTACTGTTGACTTTTGTGTGGATTGTGTAGCGAGGTTAAATAGAGTAAAAGTAGACAAAAGCTTCGAAGGATGGAGCTGATATGTTGTTTGATCGAATTATCAAGTTGTAAAGATATGCCTTGGGAGCATTGCGGCTGCTTCTGGAAGAATTCGGCTTTTGTCGGTTGTCAGTTCATGATTGGAATTTCCGGGGGGGGGCGAGATCTCCACTAGGCTGTACAAGCGATAATGTTATTGCGTCATGCTACATTTTACTGCATTTCGGTTTTGAATTGGATTACGGAGGGGTTGCGGAGTTTAGTCACGGTGGCCGAATATCTGCGGGGGGTTGAGAGCGACGCGTGGAGGCGAGCGCGCCTAGCAAAAATTCGCCGCGGTCGCCACGTGGCCCAGAAAAGCCAAAACTTTCGCCGGTGGTCAGTCAATGTGTTGAATGGCTGGATGACGTCGCGATCCTGCATTGCAGTTTATAAAGGATATTCGGTCGCAGAGTATGGTGTCGGAGTAAGCCTTCTGACGTTGGACTGAACTGTGTAGAATAGCAATTTGTATTGCTGAAAATTTGAAATGGGGAAAAGTATTAATAATCAAGTAAAATCGCATGGCCATTGTAGAGTTTTAGGGTGTTGATGACGGGACCGTCTTCCCCCTTCTACGAGTCAAAAAGGTCTCATTTCCCCTTTCCCCATTTTCTCAACGTCATTTTCCTGTTTCGCTTCCCTATCCTAACAAAAACAATCAAATCATCCATTAGTTTGAGTGCCTCGTATTTGCTTCGACTCAGAGTGCACATTGAATTCTTTCAAATGCGTTGAATGGAGATCCTGAGTGCGGGGGGGGCGCGATCGCTGCGGCGAAAAAATATGGGGTATGATCAAGCAGTGGGGTTATTCTTGGGTACTGGTCTGAGCAGGGAGAGAATGGGCGCTGGCGGGGGCAGCAGACTGCGACGCTTTTCCCTGCCCGTTATATAGTGCCAAGTACGTTCTTATCACCTCAAAGTGAGATTCAGAATGGAGGAGGAAGCGCCGGAACGAGGGAGTATTTTTGCCTGGTGTGTGTCCTTCATCTCTCCTGGATGCTCTGAGCAGTTCGGGGGTATGGGAGTGCAGCCAACATCGGTCTTCTGTGCAGGGAGGGGGGCTGTCGTGGAGGTGGCTTTCGTGACGGGTGTCAGCCTTTCGTCCACGGGTGGACGACCCTACTCAGAACACCGAACGTGGTGCATTGTTTCGCAAGCAGCGCTTAGCTGGAGGTTGTCAGAAGTGGTTGATTGACCGTGCTGGCGGGAGCTCGCAGCAACAACAGCCCCAGGGTGCAGGAGAACACTTCTGTCCTTTCAGCCAGAAATGCATTGCACACGCTGCTTGCGTGAGCCATCGGGGCGGATACCGCTTTCGGAGTTTTCCTGTTGCGGGGGCTGTTCAGCGTTGTGTGGGAGGACTTTTTGAGAAGTTCGGCGTTCACTTTTTCCTTCTTGCTCGATGGCTGTCTGTCCCGCTGAGGAGGTCCGAGGGTTCCTTCTTGGCTTCGAGATACTCGAGCTTCGGATGGCTCAGAAGGAAGTACCGCACCTTTGCAGCCACTTCTCTCGGATTTTCTTATCCTCATCTGGCAAAGAGCACCCGCCGTTCATCTCAACCTTGACCCTGAATATGCGCTCTCTCAAATTTTAAAACCACGTTGGCAGAAAATCTTCAGGGCTAGACCAATCGATTAGCTACAGGATTGGGTAGGCTTTTTTTTCCCCTTGAAGGAAATGTTCACGCAGATTTCATGCTAACTAAAAACTACAACTAACCGCTAAGGGGTACTTGGTATTTTTCGTGCAACAGTATTGTAAAAACAAAATTTCAGGAGATTCCGTCGTCCTGGCGTATCCCGACGAGTCCCTCTTCGCCCTGTTCCTCTTGGGCGATGAGGTGAGCACAGTCGATTAGGGCGTGGTTGTCTTCAAGAAGAGTGTTTCTCCCAATGAGGAACTGTTCCAGCTTGCTCGACCTTCTTGCTCATCGAATCTTCGTATGTACAGTACTTCTGAAGTATACGTTTAGAAATTGATATTACATAATAAAGCCACGCTCATGTGTTTCTCTCAGCATTTTTGAATGGAGATTCCAAAAACCTTGCACTATTCTAGGCTTGAAATTTTGATTTATTCTTAAAATTTTTCTCACTAATTAATCATTTCTTCAGCTTTCATCTTTCACTGTCCCTTTCGCCTTCTGACCACCTGTGCCTCTTTTGATGGAGTGCTGTTTCCCATGTACCATTTGCTTCTGTGCCTTTCGTCTCTTTTCCCCTTAACTCCGTGTGTTTTCCTCGATTTTGTCGAGTTTCGAATAGCCGGGTCAAATAAATCTTTCACTTTGTGTATGTGCATGGGTTGGTGATCGGCATCGGGACGACCAAGCAACTGCAGATGATAGCGATGGAGGCGGGGCCCCCGTAAGGGGAAAACCTGGTCCGCAGCCCCGAAACTGGATCGTCATGAAATAGCGCGGCGGCGTCAGAGGCGCAGATCGCCGCGCCAGTCGCCATGCGTCGCGCTCGCGATGTGGTCGTCGTCGTGGTCGTCGCCGCTTTGTTCGGCGCGATTTTCGCTGACGACAATGTCGTCGAATTCTCGTCGACGACGACGTCGACCGCTGATGATGCCGACGTCGTCAGTGTCTATCGGCTTCTGCCACGAAATCACACTCAATTCAATGTCATTCAACGCCTCTACGATAATTCCACAGTGCTTGAGGCAAGTTTCCCTGCAGTTTTCTTCTCCTTTCTTTTCTTCCTTTTTTGCATTTTCACTCACATTTCTCTTTTCTTGCTTGTCTTGAAGTGTGGTCGCTTCTCTATCGAACTTTTTTCAAGAACGATAGCCTCTCGAAAACTTTCTTATAAATCACCTTCAGCAGTTCTTTGCATTTCCTCTCTCACCTTTTCAATTCTCTTCGATTCTCACCTTTCAGGTTTCAGACAAAGACAAAGAAACCTCATCGGTGTGTGATCGTGCTTCAAAAAAAGCTCCTCCTTTGAGAATTGATTTATGAACACATGTATACGCTGATTTAAGAGGAATGACTCCGCAGGCGGGCAAAAGAAGCGAGCCTCCCTTTTTGAGTATTGTAGCCACAGCCGCATGAAAAGGGATATTGTCGAGTGTATCCAGCCATATCAGCTAACAGAGCCTTTCCGTTGAACGGAGGAGGGTGGCTGCAAAGTGACCTTTTCGAGACAATCTACGAAAGATTTGGACGCTAGCAGCGCAACCAATTAGTTGCGGGCGCAAGGAAATAGCACGCGGGACAGTAGCTGACTAGCCCATGTCTCGTTTCCCTCCTTGTTGAGTTCGTCCACGTTATCCCCCTTCGAGAAAACCCATCCTCCGATAGTCTTCCACTGCGTGGTCCTTTCCCTCGCTACGTTGGTCTTTTGCAGCATTCTCTCTCTGATGCTTCAAAGATATCACTCTCTTCCTCCCGGACAACTGTTCCGATCCAAAAACACCCCTTCTTTTCGATTCGACTCGGGAAGCTGCACAAGGGCGGCGTCCTCACAACGAGATTTGTTTGTGGAAGTTTTGCTTGAATATATCGGGTCCTGCTAGCCTAAAGCATTACCTACTAAAAGTGATAGGAATCTCTTGAAAAGATTATTGATCCTTAGCAGTCTCAGAAGTAGAAGGCGTGAGCGAAAAAAGCGTTAGAGTGGACCTAATCCGTTTGAGACCTGCATCCTGAAGCGGACGGTTTCCAGTGAGTGCATTGGTATACCAGTCGACTAGAAAATCCGTTTTTCATAAGAATCCTCAACTAAACTGCGTGGCGTACTCCCTGAGGGGTGGACCAGGATTCAATTTCTTCACGTTTCTGGAAACCAAGTTATTCCTTCCATTGGAACAGTCAAACAAAAGTCCCATAGGTCGATCGTTAGCTAAAAGTTAGCATAAGATCGAACCAGACTGGATTCTTCTTACATAAAGTCAATTGTCCAAAGCACCCATCAAGACGCAATCGCTCCATACTTCAGCGAGATTCCTGGTTAATAATAAGTGCATGGCGCATCCAACCGCGGGATCACTACCACTCCTTTGAGAGACCTAGAAGAGAAGGCCTAGAAAGTCCTTTGATTTTCTGGGAGAGAATATGTTTGATTCTACTGAGTCAGAACAATCATGGCCATTACAGTTCGACGTAGACCTTTTTCCAGAATACGCCACGCACTTGCTTTTTGTTGAAGCTCGAGAACACATTTGACCGCACATTTGACATATTTGACAAGTTAATGAACAAGTTTCCCTCAACGCCGGTTGTTAACACCAACCAACTCAGCGATCTCAGATCTATGGGAAGTTCCCTTGACCCGGGAAGGTTCGATAACAAGAGCTGAGAAATGCCGCCTTTTGCCACTTCACCAATACCACTTACACATTACCACTAAAAAATATTACCTTCATGTTAAAAAGTAAGTAGCTTTTTAGATGCGAAGTCTGTTTATGTAAAAGGATTCGCTTGGACCAGTTTTGCTCAGAAGGTCGACCGACACGGTTTTTCTGAGCACTCTTACCCTTCAGCCTATTACTTACACTTGTTTGCAAGGTCACTTACGCTTCAGAAACTCTGCGATTCGCCCTTTTCACAACCACTTCAACTCAAAGATCTCACTACACAAGTGTTTATCTTCACTCCAAAATAAGTTGCAAATTGCCTACTTCGGTACATCGCAGAGCAACCAGTTCTGAACTTTTCCAACCATTTTAGAACGTCGTATAAAGGCTTCCTCCAATAACATTTGGAATACCATTGTAGGGGCCGTTCCGATCTCATTCACATTTTTCTCTCGCCTCGGTCTAGATCTCCCCAATGTTTCCTTTTATGGACATTTTTAGCTGCCATAAAGCATAACTATACTGAACTATTATTATTATCGTTTCTCAGTGATCGATCTTCTAAACGATTATGTTTTAAGCAAACCTGTTTCATATGCCTAAAGTAAAGAAGTTGCTAACGACTTTTATTATAATACCTTTTCCTACTGGAGTTCAAGCGCTCTGGGTGGCTTCTGAAGTAAGCAGCTTCCCGTCTCCCTCCCCTTTTTCTCAGCCCCGTTATGATGTTGCTAATTGGGGATAGCCGGCCAACCATCCCCTTAGAACACGTTTCTCAGAAAAGCCGTATCAGACGACTTTCGATTGCGGTGGTGCGGAACGAACGCACATACTGGGAAGCGATTTAAGACATTTCCACATAGATAACAGTTGCTAAGGAAGAGTCAGGGTTGAACCTGGGCAAATATTCGTCCGCACAAGCCTAGCGGGAGTCGTATTTGTGATTTTCGGAGGTGGGAGGAGAGGTGGTGTTTGCAGGTTAGCCTAGTCGACAGTAACTCTTGTAGCAATTCAGGAGTGTGTGGTGTGGAAGGGGCAAGAGGGAAAAGTAAAGATTAAGGTATTTATTTGTTCAGGCAATTTCAAAAAAGACGCATGAATGAGGTGAATGGCGCGTGAACATCCTAAAAAGTAGAAAGCGCGCAGTCTGAACCTGCCGGTTGATGGCATCCGATTGGGCTCTGCTTAGCACTGTATCAGAGGAGAGATACAGCATAAATAGTTCAAAAAATTTACAAAAGTAACTAAACCTCACTACATGCTAGTAAGCCATCCTCTATAGCACGCATCCATTCGAACGCTCCACGATTTCATTGACTATGGGACGAGTGGCTCATCTAGGAGCTTGGTAATCATGAAAGCTAAGGCCATTCAATTTGAATACATTTCTCTGCCACCATTCCAATGGCTTTGATTCCATGTATAAGCAGGCATGTTCCTTCTGATCTTCAACAATTAGAGCAGTTCAGGCGAACAGTGCTAAGGCCACGCAGATTATCACTTTTGACTTCTACCGGGCCAAATCAGACTCGGGGGAGCTGGCCTCTACCGCTCGAGATCCACTGACTGAAATGAAAGGACAGTAGACGACCCATTTGAGAGGGTTTCTTCTATTTATCTCGCTATCCCCGACTCAGGCAGCTGTATTTCTGGGAGAATAATAAGATTTGGAAGTAGCAAGACTGTTGATAGTAAGATCCCAATCCAAAGATTAATGTGTTCACTATTTCAAATGTCGGAAAGACAGAGATTCGAAGTAGAATGCATGGCGCAGAGATGGATCAGCGCTACGTAAACGTTTCCATAGCTTCACTTGGTAGCCTCTAATTAATGTAAAATATCTTCCAATGGAACATTCTTTTCCCTAGCTCTTTTTGACACATTCTTGTTCACCTAACCATAATTCCTATAGTTCCCCGTTCAAACGAGTTTCAAAGGGTTTTCATGGTGGTGGGGAATCGTATGTTTATGTAATGAATGTGATTAGATCGTGAATCTTCAGCTGTGTGATGGCGGTGTCAACGCGCCGCCAAAGGACGTGTTTCGGCCAATCAGTTACAGTTTTCGTTTCGTCAGGGTGAAATGGAAACATGGTGATGATTATCCCCTTTAACATAACACTTTTGAAGGGTGTCATGCATTCAACTTCCCGTTACAATCATGGAAACGTTCGCAACACGCTTGATACCCTGTAATCAGAGACCTGCTAACGATCGTGTTGTGATTGACCAGCTCACCTTGAAGGAATGCAAGACTTTTGCCGTTGCCCTAGATGAGTTCGATAGTTACCTAAAAGGAGGGTTCCACCATAAGATCAGGGGTCGTTGAAGAGGTAATATAATTAGTCGAAAGACATGCAGACCAGGGTTGACCATCCGTTCGCACTATTCGAATGAGGCTCGCATTTGCGGATTCTTGGGGTTTGGTAGAGGCGCTGCATGTTGGGACTGCGCAAGCTGAACCAGCCTCTAGAAAAAGAGCGAGGCGGTTGTAATTTCATGGTGTTTTGACGTGTGAATGGCGGACAGTTTCACTGGGCAAGGAAACGGAGAGTAGTTGACTTTTATTCGACTGCGCTCCACCCCCCCCCCCTCCCCCGCTCCTCATGGTTACCATTTGGCAGGGAGTTGAAGAGGATGGGCGCAACTGGGTGTGTGGGGCGATCGCATAGAGGCAATCAAAAGGAGGTGAGTCGCACAAAAATTTATAAAAGTGCGAACTGCGACGGATGATTGATCCAGACCTCCATAAGGGTTACGGGTAATAGGTATTGATTTCCAGCGATGGGCTGATGCCACCAGCGGGCTAACGGTCAGGGACTCAAGGCGCGTGCGGCGCGCGGTTGCCCGCAACCGCCCTCTCGCGTCTGAACCTGGGCCGCTTTAGCCCAGAGAAAGCGCTACGCGTGGGAAAGAGGCAGACAAATACCTATGAGACTTCACATTAAACCAACGCCGGAAAAGATGCGGTCAAGTTTTTTATATAATCGGCGGCACGCTTGCTTTTACTTTGAGTTAATCTTATGGGCGGGCGTATTGCTCGTGAATACTCCGCCTTTGAGGACGTTGAAATGACGGCTCATGTTTTGGAGTTTCCATTGCATGGGACCGAAGATTTTACAGGGGTGCCGCCGCTTCACCCCTCATCCGTAGATTTCGAGCAATGAAAAGTTTAGCTTTGACGAAATAATTCCAACAACATTCAATGTGTTCAACGTATCGGTGGGTAAAGTAGTAAAGTTTAATCAAAAGTATGTTCTTCAGCAAAACTATTGCCCTAGAATAGTAAACTATTTTCTACCGGTTAGTTTTTTCCATGCCACTCGATGACTACAAATACAAGAACTCAGGCATGCAGCCGAACTGGACGATTGAAATTTTTCGCTAAAAATTCACTACTTAAGTCGTATTACCATTCGGTGGGTGAGACCACACGCTTTCCAGTCACGTTATGGAGTGTCTATAGAACAAGCACAAAGATTTCGAAAGATCTAGCGCCTGCGCGAGAAAAAATCTAACAGATTTATGCGTGGGGACAGGGCCAATACGGAGGCCAGTGGTTTTCTCGCCCAGACAAGTTCCGGTTACGACCGCTGAAGGGTAAGGGTTACAATTGGTTCTAAGTCAACAAAGGGTGAGAGCGTAGCTGGAAAAGCACACACTTTGTGTCTTATTGGGACTAAGCCTTTTGAAGAAGATAAAGAAAGAGGAGATGCTGTGATAGTGTGCACTTGTGAGAGCTCCCAGACATCACTACAAAACGCTGAACCGCCAAGGCTCACGGTTGACAGATGTCCTGAGACCGAAGGGCAAGGACTTCGCTGACCCGGACGACGTATGACGAGGATTTGATCCCTGAACCGAGCCCATGACAAACAGTGCCACTTGCCACTTCACCATTTGTGCCTCTTCCTGCAGTCAGTGCAGTCCAAATTTAAGCTCGGTTGACCAATCATTCAAACTTTTCCATAACCTGTGGTGTCTGGTGAATCTCCTTGGGTGCGCTATGCACACCACTTTCATATGAATTGTGGGTACATTTGACTGCTAATTCTGCCTACAACAATGGCCTCTAAAGGCTGATCAATGGTGAAGTTATTCTTTGGTATCTCCCTAGGAGAGACTATTAAAATAGGCAATCATGGGAATTGGAAGCATCTCTGAATCAAAAGAGAGATGCTACAGACCATATCCGAGAATGGCCCCCGGACTAAGGTTGTGATAGCGACATCTCTGACCACCGATTAGCTCAAACATTTGTTCACTTACGCAGTTTCTCCCGTAGCCATCCTAAACTGTCAAACAAGGTGGTATCGACCTTTTTTTAAAAAATGACCTGCAAATGTGCCGACTAATGCCGTGTTAATAGCTATTGGTCTCGCCTCCATTTTGCACATTTCTACCAAACGTTCTCATTTTCAGAGGCCAAATGGTTTCGCTTATTTTTACTAGTTCTCTGAGCAGTTCGTGATTTTTCGGCAGTAATGTTTGGAATGTTCACACTTGTGAATTCTTGTCTATCACTTCTGCAATATCTTTGGAAAAGTCAGAAGCATGAAAAAGGCTGCTAATCAAGAAAGAAAGGCCGTCCCGGGGGCTCATCAGCGATATGGACCATTTAACTAACAACACAGCAAAAAACAGGCAAAAAAACTGTAGAAGCTCTTTCAAAAAGTACTCGTATCAAGTTTATAACCTGGACTTCCGAAGCTTTCGAGTACTCGCTAAACACCTTTTTGTGATGCCATGTTCATAGCTTATTTTTGGCAGATTTGGCGATTCCGATCAAATGAATATCTACGTATCGATTGGAAGAATGCCGAATTGTGGTTAGCCCAAAGCTCATAGGGTACCCCCATATGTCCGATGTCTAGCTGTCTCTATTCTAGCTTATTGATGTTCTGACAGAGCGGAGGGAGCAGCGTTCATGTAAACGGCCAGGCATGCGGAGGCGCCATCAACAGGTGCATAGGTGCCAAATATGCCCCAAAAGGTCATCCGTTTCTCATATGCGCCCACCGCTGGCCATGGAGGGTATAAGGGAAAATTTTACTATTGTATGGTTAATGCGCTCTTGCACCGGCCATCGAGGCAGGAACGTTTATCGACCGCACTTCATGTTTCCCATAGGCCTTATGGCCTTCTAGACCTGGGGGATTGAAAGGATGACTTCGTTCAGGTCTGCCATAAGGCATTAGCAGAGCGTAATTAGCCTCACCTTCTGTTGTCCAGCGAGCGTCGACGACTGAGGGGTTCTGGAAAATTGAACGTAGACGTTCATTTCGTTAGTCGGTCTCCATTTTGCTAAATTGTCTGATCTTCAGATCACCAAATATCCTAAAATATGAATCTATTCATATCGAGAAAACCAGTTCCTGAAATAGAGACTCTCTCAACCCTTAATTTGAGCTATGGAAAACATTTAGGTAAAGGGCACGTCAGTCAAAACAAGAACATTAAACAGCAATTACTGAATCCAAATTTGCTGGTCCCAATCTATTTTGTTTCAAAAAAAAGACCGGTATCCTTTTCAGATTTGAAACGAGCTAGCAGGACTTAGACCGCTAACGAGTCCTACAGTTAGGTAACCTTTCATGAAACTTAGTAAAATTGTGCGACATTTTTAAAAGTTCAGTAAAATTTCTGATTTCCGCTACTCCGTGAAAGGGAGATTTTTTGAATTGTCTTCAGATATTCACTAATGTGCAAAACTTAAAGACGAAATAGCTTTTATATGGACTGTTATGGACGAGTCACGCACGATAGGTGTACAACCACGACAATAGAAAGGCGGCACCAGCCGCATACAGAAAGCAGTTACAGGAACAGGTTCTTCATCCATCTCTCTTGAATGGCAGCGATTTACGATAAGGAGGAGCGTCGGCGAAGCATATGCACCACAGAGCTTTAGGCTGTCAAGGGAAGCGAGATCGTTGCTTTTCACAAGCGAAGGTGGGCAGTGATGAGCAGGACTTTGAAACTTGAAGCACTCTGCCCAGAAAAGCGATCCGCCCACTGGTTTAGTTGGTGATTTGGACGAGCTGCATTGTTAACAGCGAGCCACAACTGGAGTAACTCCGATTGGACCGTGGTTTGGTATGCTGCCACCTAACGCATTGCCATAAACTCATGCATACGTCGATTTCCGAGCTCTTACCTGTTCATGAGTGTGAAGACGGCTAAAAAGGAGGTTGCGTTCTGTTCTAGCGAGATAATCTCAGCTTTTTTCGCCACTGCGTGTTATTAGGCGACGACTCGCCTCCACTTGAACCTTCTCGAAATCTATGTACGCTGTTTAAAGGAGGAATTCACGATTAGAATGAAGGTCGAAGAAAGGGAAACTGACCTAGTTGAGGGACCCACGGACCTCCTGAGGGTGCGAACTGACGCGCAATTCGCATGGAAAAATTTGACCTCGGCGACCTATCATGCCTCAAAGCTGGCGGGTCCGGCGATCTCCGCCCACCGATCATCTGATCACTCGCCGTAGTTCAATACGTGGCGAGTGATTAGATAGCTGAGAGAGCGTAGTGTTGAAGAGGGCACAGCGATGAGAGTCGCATCAATGCTCGAATCAACGGGCAAGGAAGGGGTACCATTTCTCGGGTTCTGGGCCGTTTCTCATGGTTCTTCCTTCTTTCGTGTACCACTCACCATCCCTAGGTTAATTTGAAATGGGTTGCTTTTTCATCGTGAATTCGTCCTTTAAGTTTTGCATGTCAGTGTGAATTCGGGAGGGTATAGGCGAGGACGGGATTGCTGTCTGGCGATGGAGCTGAGATTCCAGTTAGGGATTGTGGTAGCTGTCTCTTCAGGGAAAAGGTGTTTGGTCAAACTTCCTCGACACACGGCCCACTGATACAGACTTAGAATAGATCTAGCCTCTGTTCTGACCATTATCCTTTTGATCAACCGCCAAAACAGTGCTCGTGTTTTGCCAACGTTTTTGCCTATCATTTGAATGTATCAAAAAATCACTGAGAACTGCCATCAACCTCTTCAAATTTTAGGTGCTAAGGAGACTAGCAATTTCATCTTAAAAACAGGCAGGTGAAAATTTTACCGGCAACTGAAGCGTTTCAATAAGAACCGGTTCACTGAGGAGCGATCAGATAGATGCAACCCTTCACAAATCTCTTGAACGTTCCCCACATTACATCAAGCTTTGATCGATTCTGCTGACAGGATTCTGCTAATGAAAGTGCATTTCAGATCGGAGAACTACCCAAAGTGCGCTTCATTCCATAATACTGTGGCTGGCGTTAGAATGAACGTAACATGGTAAGTTGATGACGCTGGATCCCCCTACACCGCCCTATTACAATGGACCTTACCTGGGATCAGAAAATCACCCATCTAGAAACAATAAGCTGATAATAAAGGCACATTCCACGATCACGCTGTTAGAACAATTCCTTTTATGGATGAGGTAGCTGGACGTGAATTTGCAGCACCAGCGATTGTGGCTGAACCAAGCCCAACACGCGTGTTGTCTGCGACCTCTCGTCCAACTATGCTCTCTCGCTTGTACTTTCTCGCGAGTGCACATTGTCTCGTCGTGCTAGCTTAGCTTTTTTGGTAAAAGGAAAGCCTTCAATCTCAGTGGGTTCTTTCGTTTCCATTATTTTACTTTCACGTTCGGTCCACCTCAGAATTATTCATTTCCAAGCGCAATAACCGCTCCTAGTTGGTCGCTGAATGCCTTCAAGGAAAATGAACCCTGGCTGAACATCGATTCAACCTCATGGTACATTATTGCATACATAGTCACGATATTTAAATGTTTGAACGATACATAGCACAGGTCGAATGAGCGGCGGACCCTCCATCGTCTAACGCTAAAGGGGCTGTTCCTCTCATCCCAACGTTTGACGTTATCTAGCTAAAAGCGTTAGGACTAACGATAAGTCGACCGCTAGAGTGCCGACGTCGTTTGTGCCGTATTGCAACCGCCTGACCGTGGATGGCTTGGCAAATTTTTCTGCCAAACAGGATTCGGGGGAAACCACGCAGAGTGATGTCTGAAGAGGCATGATTGACGGGACATCAAATCTGCCTGACAAACACACGGCGCGGGTCAAACCTGATGTTATTCCAACAAATTAGGCACTGACACTACAGGGCCTGAAGCAAAACCTCTTGCCCGTATCAGGGGTGAAGGAACGAGGAGCTCTTTCTCTCAAGAATAACCAGACTGTGACCCCTGATCAGATTCACTAGGTCACTCTAACGCGTCCTCATCTGCGATACAGTGAATTGAGAGTCATAATGTTTTCATCTCCTGATGACCACGATATCACCTTCATGGATCTTTGCAAAGGCCATCCTCTCATTTCGAACGGGATGTAAAGGCCTGCCCCAGGGTGAAATTGATATTGCTCTTGCATACGAATAACATGTATTTGCACAAAATGGGCTGACAGTAAAGAGAAAAAGAAAAGAATCCGTCGAAAACGTTTAGGTTAAGGGCTTACTTTCGTAATCGACTGGTCCCAAGGCAATTAAATCTAAGCGCGGAGAGAGATAAACGAGCAAATCCAGCCACTTTTGTTGTTTTTGTTGGCCGCATGCTCAATGTTGGAGGGGGGTCCTCGGACCACAACTCAAACTCGTCGGTAAGGAGGAGAGTAATGACCATGTTGTCAGCTTGATTCCAGCCACTCCACCATAAAGGCTGGTTTGTACCTCAAGGTAAACCATGACAGCTTTGAGAGAGGGACGTTACCTGCGCTCCTCTCGGCAGGTCCCCCCCTCCTCTCCTACTCCCCTGAGTAAGCATCAACTGTGGCGCGTTTTTAGGACTTAGTCCTTTTCGCTCTGTCAAAGTTGAAATATCCTCCGTCGCACCCCATCGGGACCCCCATCCCCTCCCCAACATTCAACATACGGCTCCAGCAGAAACGTCAAAAGGGCTCAGTTGCTTACTTCAAGAAAGTATGAGGCGAGAGAGCTGCATCTCATTCTTAGCGCTCTTGTCGGGTGAAAACAGTGCACGAGAATGCCGCATCTTGATAGCTCCCTAGATTATCCTACAGACCGAGAAATCGTTTGCCTGGGTTGTGCTCTTGCTCCGTGGATTCAAAGGTGGTTGCATTCATCTGGACACTGCTACATCTCCGCTCCTTTGCGACTTGCACCTGCACTCGTAACTGAACTTTGCTTGAGTAGTGAAAAGGTTTAGAAGGGCTTGATACAGGCTCTTTCAACCTTTAAATCCTGTAATACTCAGCCCGCCGATTTTGTTTAAAGCCTCTGCAATACCACATAATTGCAAATTCAAAAAACGTCCAAGCAACTTGGCATAATCCGCTCTAATCTATGAATAAAGGCAATACACTATGATTAAAGGCCTACCCCAGGATCACATTGGTGTGGCCCATGTGCACGAATGTGGTTGTACTGGTGGGAAGTGGGCCGGCAGTAAAGAAAAAAGGAAAAGAATCCGTCAAAAACGCTTAGGTTAAGGGCTCACTCACCTTCCTGATCGGCTGTGCTAAGGGAATGAGAGACTATGCGCGGAGGGGAGAGTATGATAGCGAGAGAGTACTACAGATGAGAGAGCGCCAGACAACAGCCTTCGGCACGAGCTAACGGCCACATTCGTGATTGTCCCCTAGTTCCTTCAGTGACCGAAGAAAGCGTTCACCAACGAATTTCTGCCTGGGTGTCCTTTTAAAGGCAGAAACTGGATGAACCTTTTTCCAACATTCAGTATTGAACCTCTCCTGCAAGATCGCTTGATTCTAGCGATACATCGAACAAATATACTAGAGCCTTGAAGCCATTATTACATAAGAAAGCAGAAACAAATCGTAGATAGCACTACGGGTGAACGCAGACGACGGACGAAGCTGCTAAAGACGGGTTGCTCTTACCCATCAGAAGGATTAATCCACCTGAATCCATCGTGGGATGTACCTCAAAGCAAAACCCTAGTTCAAATGGTAGGGTAACAGCCTGATCAGCGAGTGAAAGCCGTGTCGGGCCGAGTTTTTTAAAACCACGCATCATCATCTCGATGCTTCAGTCCTATTCCACCTATCGACTATCTTCCGCTACCGTCGTAATCCATCGTTGTTGTTCGCGCGACGTGTCGCGCGAGTATCTCGTTCCAGCTGATTCATATAACGTCGTACATCAGATCTCGCACTTCGAAGGCCCTCAGCAAACACACCTCGGGCGCATGTCGATAGCCGCACAGCATCATCTGGTACTTGTGGGCACTCCATCCACTATTGTTTGGCGCTCTTCCTTTCTCCCTGCCTGCCGTTCTATCATTCACAGGACTTCAAATTGGGGTCTTACAAACAGCTTCTGACCCAATCGAGCGCACTGATAGTCTTTGCTACACACTAGAATTGTCTGTATTCAAAACCTTCATCAATCATTTATTGCAAAGTTTGCTCCAGAATCAGCCTTCTTCTGGAATGACCACTAGTTCCAAGATTACTGCTCTTATTATTTTACCCTTCCCGATCTATTCTCTCCATATTCTTTCTTGTGAAAAGCTTTATTCTTTTCTACGCGAAGTTTAAGCAATTTTATCCCTCCGATCTTGCCGACTTTCTGGTAACCGCGAGAGTCACCGACCTTTTTGCCTACATTTCTGTGACCCATACATATTCTCAGCTTCATTTTTACCAAGTATTAGTTATCTCACAAGTGGTCACAAGTATCTACAAAACAGATGTGTAGCTTCCACATTCGTTACACAAACATTAAATGTTAGGCCTGCAAAATGTGGGGACCAAGGCCACTAACCAGGAAGGCATTCAACTTCCCATGGAACTTTGAATGAGACCCATATATCGATAGAGCTTCAAACGCTGATTACAAATATGGAAACTAAAACTGCAAAATGAACTGCCAAGGAAGTTGTGAGCAGTAAAGTTGGCTGGAAATAAAGCGTTTCATATGAATCGTGGTACCGTCCGGGCATTCAAAGTCGCCATGGAGTAGTGGTAGTGCTCTCGAAAGTTGCACTCCAACGGAAAGAGAATGCACGACCTCCCGGCTGGAGAGCGAGAGCACTACCACTACTCCACGGCGACTCTGAAAGCCCTGAAGAAGCTAGCACGGTTCATATGTAATGCTTTACTTCAGCCAACTTTGACTGCTCACAACTTCCTTGGCAGGTTCATTTTGCAGTTTTAGTTTCCATATTTGTAATCAGCGTTTGAAGCTCTATCGATATATCTGGGTCTCAATTCAAAGTTCCATGGGAAGTTGAATGCCTTCCTGGTAAGTTCCACCTCTGAGCTGACTTCTTCTGAAGAGATGGCATGTCATCGAACAAATTCCCCCTTTGACGGTGCTTTAACGGTGCTTACACTTTTACAAAATTGATACATTTTCCTCCTCGCTCTTTTCGTTCATTCTCTCATTTCCTTCCTCTGTTAATTTCTTCCAAACATCCATGTCTCAAAACACTAAAATTCAGGACATAGAAGTGGCATTGCGAGATTCCAAAAAAAATTTAACATTTCAGCTGAATTTTTGGAAAACTGCCAAGAATCTGAACGGTTTCTGGGATGTGATGGTCGACGAAAAATTCTCTGACAATTTACTACAGCCGCTCAACAAATTCGATATAGAGCACATAAAAACTATCGATGACGTACAAAAGTTGGTTCCGCTTTGCCTTTTTTGGTCATTATTTTAACATTGCTGCAATCAATATTACTA
>MU871791.1:5937-21209 GCA_036418205.1 Ostertagia ostertagi | reverse complement strand
ATAATGGGTTAATGAGAACTTAGGCAGTTTTCGCTGCAGTTGGGTCGAAGAATGGGAATGTACATAATAGAAAGGACGACTTCCCTAAGAGTGCGAGATATGCGCGCTTCGCAGCAAAGTGTATGCCTCTAGCGCTTAGCAGGACCATACCCGCGCCGCTTGCGCCACGGCACGCCCACCCTCTCGTCGTCTGACTCCAATACTTCAGCAGAGCGAGAGCGTTAGGGTTGAAATGACAGCACTGATGACTGTCGTGCCAATGCGGAAATCAACACGCAGGGAGGATCCCATTTCGGAGTCTGGGCCATTCCTCATGGCTTTTTCTTCATCCCTGCATCACTGACCACCTCTCCATTTATACTGGGCTGTCTATTCATCGTTAACACCGTCTTTAATGATGCAATCACCCCGAAACGTTTTGCGAAACTTAAAAAGGACAATCAAAATAAAAGCACCATTTCACTGTTCCCCAGTTCTCTCGTAGGTTCCCACTACTCCAAACACAGCACCTCATCCTTCATGTTGGACTGCTAACCGAATTATCATGCCCACAACCTTCGAATGAGACCCATATTGTTTTTTAACACGTTGACGACATTGTGCAGCGCATGCGCATCACACCTTGAGCACCGTGTGGGACCGTGTGCAGCGCATGCGCTGCACACACAAAATATTTATTTTTTTCGCGCATGCGCTACTTCTTTTCTAATTTTTTTGCATCTATTCCATAGACTACACCATAATATGACTAGACACGGCGAGGTTCATTGAATGGTTGAATATGCTCCTTTTTAGCGAAGGTTTTCTAAGCCCTACGAATTTCCCAATTGTGTTCATTCCTAGTTTCCTTTATATTCTGATAATCTTGGTCATAAAAAAGAGCAGTAGAAGTAAGTACAGACCCACACATATAGCAAGACATATGTTTTTAGTGGAGCAACCGCGTCAAAAATAATTTTGAGGTTCACTGCAGCAAAAGCAACTGAAACTTGCCTTTCATCGCCAGAAAACGTCAATTCGATCGATTTTTCACAGTTGTCCCTTCTGATAAGTTTGACACATCGAATATCATTAAACATTTTGTTGCATCCGAGTTTTGGGTATTTAAAGCTCAAAATTCACGGATTTGATGTGAGGCGGCGGCGCCTGCAAAATCGCCGTGGTCCCACGCGGCGCAAAAACCCAAAACGCGCGTTGTCGTCAACGTGTTAAAAATGCCATCTTCGATTGCATTATTCTACGAAATGCACTTCGGAAATTGTGAAACCATAATACACTTACTCAACTAATATAGCGCTTCAATGTCCGTTATTTTCTCTCTGAGCTACCAAATCAGTCACCATACAAAAAAAAGGAAAGTTTAAATCGCGTCAAACTCCATTTTATAGTGGTTTTTCCAAAGCAGTAGGGATCATCTAGCAACTCACACAAAACGGCCAACTACAACGTAATTCAAAATGTACAACCTTTCGCTGAATAGTCGATTGCGCGTGACACATTAAAAAATTATTCATCATTTCTGAACGACGCTTTTTTATTCATAATGATTTGCATTCGCTAGCAAGGCATTGCTTTTTATTCGAGATAACGAAGTTCTCGGAAAACTGCAAAAACCGCTAAGAATTACGCCTTTGGCGTTTACATTAAAATACCCGTCGCCTATAATGTTTTT
The DNA here is from genome assembly GCA_036418205.1 of Ostertagia ostertagi. NCBI lineage: Eukaryota > Metazoa > Nematoda > Chromadorea > Rhabditida > Trichostrongylidae > Ostertagia > Ostertagia ostertagi. The sequence goes on along the minus strand of MU871791.1, from coordinate 19,537 downwards.
TATTGAAAATATGGCGGAGCGGGTTCTCTTGAATCCAGCATACTTCCGTTTCCTGAACTGCGAGTTTGCTCACTTTACTGTCCCTTGATGTTATGGAAATGAATAGAAAATAAATAACACATAATATAGATATATAATAATATTTGGAAATAAATACTTCTGCATATTTACTAACCCCATAGTGAAGAAATGAAGTAAAGTTTTCCCAAAGGTTACTTGAAAGTGTTTCTCAAATCGCTATACAAAGTGTCCGGCACTCCTTCGAGCCTTCTCAAACACCGCAGCAATCAATGACGAGTTCGTGCTATAGTTTCGTATATGGAGAGCTTATCGCCTTTGTTTTTGTTTATGTTTACTGACTATTCCGAATGGTTTTTGCATGGCCAATCTATTTGCACATTTATTGCCGTAACTTATGCATGGATGGCATCACCATTATTCGTTGAACGAGACCACCTAAGCTGGACTCAAAATATTGCTAGGCTTTTGGCCATATAAGCAATTTTCTACCCTAGCGTTTACTAATAAAGGGGGTTTGTTAATAATGGAGGTGGGTGGGGAGTAATCTGGAAAAGAAGAAGAAAGCAAAAGAAAAACACGGTTATCCCTTCTTTTCCCCGATGAAGGGCCCTCCCCATTCAGTCACATTCAGCCTTGGGATGGAGAAAGGGAGGTTTCCGGACAAGTTTCATGAGCGGCTAGCTTCAGTTGCTTCAGTTTTCGCATCGCCAGCGTGGTAGGCTACAGCGAAAGGAGGGGCTTGCGGTCGAAGGTATGGTTTGTGGGTCGAGCGCACTTTCAGCCAGCAAAGGAGCCACGACATCAAATCTGATCGGAGATGAAACAGGTTGGTGGGCTAATCCCACAGCTTGATTCAAAACCTGGAAATACATTGCATTGCATGCTTAGCCAGTATACAGGGGTGGCCAAAAAAAAGAGACACTTTGCCCATGGCGCACATCATCGAACTTTTCGTCGCACAGGGAGCCGATGTTAATGAAAGTTTTACGGCGAATATTCCTTAGGTGTTCCCCCGTAAACAGAAGCAGGCCCTCCTTCACTGCCCCCGCCGTCTTCAGAATATGACGTCATCTGCCGTCACCGTCGAGCTCAACGAGGCTTACCGTAATCGCTCCGGCCTGAAGCTGCTACATAATTTCTTCAATGGATTAACTGTTGAATAGCTTCCCAGAGACACTAGCTGTGACTGTGCAAGACCGCTTTTGACCAGCGTTTCAGGGACACCTCGACGACCTCGTTGAGCTCGTACCGTGAACCATGTTTCCGTGGGAAAATCTTCTGATGTCGTCGGTGTAGAAGGCTGTCATGTCTTTTAGATAGATTAGAATGTGCTCTTCAATACTGAGTTGGGGCAGTCGATTTGATTTTAGCAAAGTGTGATTAATGCTGTCTGAAATGTGGAGTGAAGTGTCTCTTTTTTTTGGCCACCCCTGTATAGTGTGCCAGGAAGCGTTGTCCTTGATTTTCTGTTGTGCTGTTTATGTAAATGCGTACAAACCCTTCAAGCTACCGTACGCCTAGGAACGCCACCGTTTCACTCTCAGAGGCGACCTTCGAACGATTACCTGAACACTTAACGATAATCAAATCAGTTCTGGAGAGCTGGATCTTGGAAAACACTTCCTGGACAAGGCATAATAGATCAACATTTCGTCTCCCCAATATGAGCACCATCGTGCTCAGGCGCAAGTTCAGAAAGGATGGAAAAACAGTTGAAAATAATAGGAATATTGAGTTGGATGGTCACTAAGTAGCAAGAACGGTTGTTCCAAAGAAGAGAAGATCAAAAGCGTGGAAAAAACCAAAAATTTCGAGAAATTTCCTAGGCTTACGGCGATTACGAATGGAGCGCTATTAGTCTGTGGTGAACGTTCCACCTGAATAAGCCGATATTAGTGATAACTTTTCAGTGTTTCCATTTGCTGCGATTTTGCATAAGCAAGTGAAATCTAGCTATTTTTCTATTGCATACCCATGTTGCCTTCGTAGGTCTGCGTTTCAACGATGTGTATACACAGAATTCCATCCACTACACGCGTTTATATTCTGGCAGCCAAACCTCTAATCTCTGCGCTTTTCAATCCGTGGGAAGTCAAGCCTTGCTTAAACCGATTTTACTTTCCACGAAAGCGTGAGAAAAACTTCGTAATCGCCATCACATGGACGCATTAATTCACATCATAGCAATCATGTTGAAAGCGGCTGCAATGCTCCATCATTATCGGCGACTAAAAATGATTTCGATTTTCTGCCTGGAAATCGTATTCATTGCCTGCCAATTTTCCACATTGTTGCCTTTCTTTCAGTCTTTTCCTTTTTTATTTCGCCTTTCTTTCATCGAATGTGGCTCTGCAAAACTTTTCGCATAATTCGTGCAAGTTCATTATGCTTTGCCTTCAGGAAGCAAAGCGAAAAAGGGCGTTCGTTAACGGGGGGACGTTCCTGAGGGGAGGGGGGGGGCGGGGTGGGGGACTGAAGTGAGACAAAACGTTGGGTAGATAGTAAGCAAAGCAATGAAAAAACATCCGAATGTACACGAAGGTATGTAATAACGGAAATGAAGGCAACTTCGAGAAATACTTCCATGCAAGGAGTATGTCGAGACTATCTGATGGAATCAGAGTATTGTCTAGGAAGGCAACCGGAGTCAAACGCACTTCGAAAAAGCCAGACAGTTGTACCAAAAAATTGTCAGATGAGTAACGGCCCATTAGATACAGTCTATGGTCTTAAGAGGAGTCAGAGAATATGCCATCAAATAGTGAAAGACGCGTCAGTGTGGGTGATTGCAATTACAGCCAGGAGTACGAGTTACTCGTTTTGCTTGAAAAAGCTTTTTACCCCTTTTTTCTGGTTCAAGAACCTGTGAGGCTTCTTTTTAATGTCCTTTCCTACATGCCGTTGAACGATGTCTGAAAACTTTCTACTCTTTTCGTTAAAATTCCTTCGTAAGATCGCTAAATAAGTGTGAGTTTCACAATTGTGCTGGAGCATTAGAAAAAATGAGAGTAGATGTCGTATACAAAGTAACAAAATCCAGAAGGAATTGCTATTTATTAGTGAATTGTCAGTCATTTCAAAATTACAGTAGTATTCAAATGTACGATTACGATCGAAACAATTTTTGTCATTTTTAACTAAAAGATCCAACTTTTGAGATTAAGAACTCCGTTATGAATTTTTGAAGGTTGAAGAGAACTTAATCTCAGCTGTTATTGTAAAACAAGGAAAAAGCCAGTGACTCTCAAAATAGTCTGCTTTAAAAGATGAATACCGCGATATTAAGACAGAAATTATAGCTTGCCAAACGAATCATCCTCGCCCACTTTCTATCAATATTTTTATTTTTATCTTTATCGTTATCTGTTGACGCATGCAAAGTCCACGTGGGTATGAAAATTCAAGCAAAAGAAGAATTATTTTGAATTTTAATGAATGAAAGCTACAACTATCCCATTAGTGTCCTCTCATGTTTGCAACATCTCCTCCGCTGTACTTGATGCACTGTGGTCAAATAAAACGTTTGTTTGCACACATTAGACGAGGCTTTCCGTTTCCAAACCGGGATCCTACAAGCTGAAAGCCCTACAAGGACTATTAGACGCTTATCTTGTCCATAACGACTCCCGTTTATTTTTGCTTTTTCGCTATTCGCCGCGTTCTGAAATGAGATAAGCATGTCACAATCCTTGCCTTTTTAAGTTTGTATGCATATTCAGTCCTTTTTTTCGTATTGTTCGAAGGATGGAGTAGTAGGCACAGGCATTAGCAACAGTAGTTTGGTGGTTGTTAACATTGATCAGATTGATGTATTCTAACGTGCAGGTTGAATTCGTTGCCTTGAATGACCAAAACCATTCGCCTCTTTGAAAGTTGTTCCACGCTAGGCATTCATAAAGGGGAAGAATGAGACCAACCATAAGGCTTTGATAGCCCACACAATTACTTTCTATCGTATATAATTTTTGCGAGAGGGCCATCCATCGGTCAGGCAATTTCCAGCGCCAAGTTTCATATACGTAATTTTGGCAGTGATGACCCCATTCGATTCAAAGGGAATTTTGTAATTTGTATTTATTAAAAAATTTTGAAGTGGGGAATATTCCAAGAATACTGGCAGAGATTTGGCAATTTTGGTATTTCCGACCTTGCGACAGCTCAGGAGTAACTCACCTCTCTCACTCTGTCTACATTCTCTCGCCTGATTTCTAAATATTAAAGGTGTAGGAGGTGGTATCTTCCAGAATATCGAAGAAAGGAAAGAACCACAGTAATACAGTAGAAACCCTTTTCAATTCCGAATTATGTCCGCCATAAAATTTGGCCCTGGCCGACGATTCTAAGTAGAAGGTAAGCAGCATGGCGCACACTGAGAGTTTCTTTTCTGCGCCAACTATGTCGTTATATTCGCGTCACTTGATCATTCAAACCGATACCCTTCATTCGTCTTGTTTCTCGAGTTAAAAGGAGCTTCCTGTTGAGAAACCCATAAGCACAAATTTCAGGATAGGGAGGCTGATGTTTCGAGTGAAAATGCCCTGAGCCATGGCCTCCAGCTGCCGACGGATGATCTTCTTTCATTGAACACCGGCAAGTGGACGAGATGATGTCTGTCTACGGTGATTATACTCACGTACGTTACTCTCATCTAAACGGTATTACACTGTTATTATATTAACATATTTCATTGGGGTTTCACACCAAATATTGGAAAGACTGCTTGTTATACTTTTTTGCGACGCAGTCGTCTCGTTGAAAGTCGAGACACACCCTGTTATAGGGACAATTAGAGATGATTTGCGTCATGAGAGCGTGTTTTTAGATCTGGCAAAGCAAGACGCGCTCAATAGAGAAGTTCTGTTTTTATATTAGAGGATGCCTTAAAGCGGAGACTAAAACAACACACCAGTATACAGCGCAGTTGCTCACAAATAACCGAATTCTCTTGAGACGATGTCGTAAGGCTATGTCGCCCTTTTCGCGGCGGGCCACATCATATCCGTCACTAGAGTCCCAAAAGGTAGAAAAGGCCGCGAGACATACTGCGTATGGAACTCCGAGTAAGTGATTATAATATCTGATACTTAGCTCGCGCAAACTGGGATTTCAATAATAAGCAGTTTGGACATGTAGCTAGTATACCTATAACACTTTTACTTGCGATGGAGCCGTTTGAAATCTCCAAGCCCGTTCGATATGTTGGCCCTCGTAATGAAACGATTACCTGAAGATATCAAGGTCCTACTAAGCATTATTGTGTTTATGCATGGCGTGCTTCTTGAGTGAACTATAAATAAATAAATAAATAATATTCGATTTCATAAGCTCAGAAGTACTTTTTGGACTCATCTCACTCGGTCTTCTCTCTCTGCGTATGAACCAGCAAGCCACTAAAGTTCGAAGGCGAACACCCCACGGAATGAAGAAGTACCGTGCCTGAGATCTAAACTTAAGGGGGTCTTTAAGCATGTTCGGGCCAAAGAGAGGTTCACTAACGTTCGTTAGATTGTAAATTCGCGTGCCGAAAAAGCAGGAGACGGTTTTGGTATGAGACGGTCGAAAATGTGCTTCGACTTCAGTACCACCCCGAGCCAAATCCCGAGCGCATCTTCTTTTATATGTAAGTGTTGCAGTCCCATTCGAGAATTTTAGCGTTCTAAGTAACTAAAGAAAGGTCTACGCCGCCGACCGAAAACTGGTTAGTTAAACACACCATACTCTTAGCTGACGAAATGGTGAGACAAGTCCTTGCGAACTATTCGAAGCGTTACCCCGGGCATGATAAGTAGGCCTGTTTGATTAAGCCCTGCGTCTTCGTAACGCGGACCTCCCACTATCTACATATGCTAGGACTCTGTCGTGAGGAGGTAACCTAGCGTTTAGGAGCCGCTCTCAGACTTGCATCGTTCTTTTATTGCCAAGAAGCTGCTCAATGGAAGATTTGGAGCTCTCCGTGGTGACGCGCTTTGATTGTTCCACTTAGGTTTGTTCCATAAGCCGACAATATGCTTTGAAAAATTCATAGTAAGTTGGGAAAGGGTTGCGGCGACTTTTGAAACTCAAAAGCGCAAAAAAATCGACCAGCGGACAGTTTTCCTGCCTGCCTCTTCTCCGTGGCTGAACGTGGCGCAGTCAGCTGAGTATTTGGCGCATATGTGCTCACTTTGCATCCTTTCAGGTTAGCACACTGAAAATGGGTGAGTCGATTTATTTCTGCTACTAATTGGACTAGTACGTCCTTGATCACACTAAAATTGTCAATGAGCAGACTTTTGAATTTTTGCATAATTGTGTCAACTCTCAAAATTTCGCAAGAAGATAGAATCGCTCGCTAGCATAGTAATGTTGCAAAGCAGTTATCAGTCCATCCGCGCTACAAATCGACATTATGGAAAAAGAAAATTATCCAAATCGCAAGAATGCCTAAACTAATGATTTCATGCCCAATTAGCTGTTGAAATAGATATTGTATCGATGTAAGAATTAGTTTTTTTCGTGCAACGCAACGCTGACTTGCCTCGGTGATAATATCGAAACGGACCACGCAAAAGCAATACATCACTTAGCGGGGTTTGTCGGGAATAAATCAAAGAGGGGGGGGGGGATGGTTAGTCCGTCTTCCTCTACGTTTTCGTATCTCATCTACACAGAATCAAAAAGCTTTATGATTTTGCCTTCAAAACACTTTGGGCGCAGCAAAGTAATTGTAGCTCAACAAATAGGAACGAGAATGTTCCTTCTCTACCAATCAAATTATAAATAAGATTTGATAATAAGCATAATGGTGTCATATCCGCGGAGATGGAACAATCTACATACAAGGAGATCAAGCTCCCGCATTTCTGATCACTCAAGGGGCAAAACACCGTTTTCATGCAAAGTCGCGTAATTTTTCTTGAATCTTAAGCGCGGCCCTATAATTTTGTTTACTCTGGTGATTCCGTACATAGGCAAATGCCATCTACGATATCCAAATCACGGCGCACCCGAGTCGAGTGGATCGCTCCACCAGCTATTCTAGCGGGCCTCGTCCGTTCTAGTCGACAGTCCAGTTTGAATTGGGAAAAGCGTTTTTCGCCTGATCTGAACCCTCCATCGAGACTCGGCAGCCACTCGGATTACTCTGAGGTCATATAAATTTCGTCGCTCCAGCTTTTAGAACACAAAGTATTTATTGCTTTCATGGAAAGTTTTCATAGAGAAGCATGAACCGCAGCCTGGCAGTCAACGTGGGTTTTTGCTGTTCATTGCCTCTTTCGCGATGCGAGTTATCAAAAATTGCTCAAGTTAGGCTGTTCTTGGCCGGAGGGGTAGGGTCGTTGTGTTGGAGTGCACTCACGCAAGATCGCTCAGCGATGGAGTTCAGCCATCTCGTTCATGGTTATCGTTGAGCTCTTGCCTTGAACGTTTAACTATAGAGAGTTAGCCTGGCATGGAGATCTTCAATCACTGACATTTCATAAAAAAACATTCAATCGTCTAATACGCTACCGGCTAAAGCTGGGTCCGCGTGTTGGACGTCCTCGATTAAAGCTTGATAGGGCTCACGCGCTTTTAGGCCTTCGTCGAAAGCACTTAAAGCGATGAAGTGCTGCCCAATTTTGTACTCTTGTGATACTTACGTGAGTCTCACAAGCGTGTGAACATGATCCTACTAAACTCTACTGGAATCCCAGTTTGCTCGAAAACCAACTTTCGTTCAATGTTCTGCCACTTCCAGAAATAGCGACTTGATTGTAAAAGCTTTTAGACATTGTAAGAGAGGCAGATCGGACAACAATACCATTTTCTAGTGACTCTCTCCTATTAAAGTAACATAGCTCCGCTGGGGTTTCAGTGAGTGGTTTGCTCAGAATTAGACGGGTATAGCCTAAGATGAGTCGGAGCTCTAATTGCAGCTAGCGGAAGGCACTCCAGATATTCCATTTCAAGCCAGTCGAAAAGACAGCAGTTGGTTCTTTGCCCTATCTGTTTAATTCTGAAGGACATTTAAAGGAGTTCTTCAAAGACTTGTCTAAGAAATAATAGTGTAGTTGTGTTGGCGATGGCTCGAATCCTGGGTAGAAACTAAACGTTCTTTCGATAAAGTCAATTTTGAGGCAACAATAACTGCAATTGAACGTCAAGATGATTATCAGTGGCTCGACGTCCATCAGGAATGAGATCACTTTGAAAGGCGCAAGAATCCAGATGACCTTTGCCACCCCCTACTTCCTTGTAGTCGATCGATGACCTTGATGTGTATTCTGCTCGTGTAATATCCGGCCAGCTATTGTAGCGTATCGTATTTCTGTAACATTGGCCAATAAGGGAGGATAGCAGTCGCCCCCTGTTTCCCCTACCCTATCCCATCCGGGTATTTCGTTGCTAGAATCGTCGACGATGTCTCATCGACCAAGTCAGCTCGTCCTCTTATCCCTCTCAGTTCATGACGAGCTCTGGCCTATCCGCGCTCGCCTATTGGGATGACCTCGCCCTCTGACCTTTTAGTCGGCGCTGTCGCCGTCGTCGTCACCATCGCACAGATGACGGACGATCGGTTGGCGTTTTGCCACATTATTAGTTTACGATAGTCATTAATTTTTTCGCCACTAAAAATTGACAACCCGTGTGGATCTTCTTGTCAGCGCTGTCTAGCCGCAGCCCGCAACCCCGATCCGGCTGATATTTACATAACTCCTTCATTACCGCAGTATTTACATTTGAGCTGTGTGCCATCGATTATTACTGGACCATAACGCCTAAGATTCTACTATGTAGTACTCACTAGTCACGTTGGCTTTCAATTTTGGGATTCCTGTTTGTTTTCAAGAATGAATCTATATATTTCCTTTTTTATATGATTATTTTTCATTCTGGTAATGGATTCCTAATCAGTAGAGGGAAAATATTTCGGGTCCCACATGTGCATTCAATTTGGATGGTTATTGCTTAATTTAGAGAATTTTTTCATTGAGCGATTGCAAGGGAGCAATTTTCGATAGGGGGGGGGTCTTCTTAGAGCTCCAGCTAGTTTATAATATGTTCATCAGTTTATCAGATTACTTATATTTGTTTATTATATGCACGCAGATTGCGCTCATCATCCAGTTCTATGCACAGTTCGTTTTTGCTTCTAGCACAAGTCTATTTGACGTCATTTTACTTTTTTTTTTTAAATTAAGCTTAAGAAAAGTTCATTTGACTCCACTGAAATTTCATGAGTGCCCCACCGTAACTGTTGCCGCCGTGTACTTCGAAGGTTTACCGTGCAAAAGGCGACCTGAGTAAAAAATGACCTTGCTTTAGGGCCTCGAAACCTCCTTATGCTCAACCTAATAATTTTTCCGCGGCTTGCTTGAATCTATTCATGTTCTATTTCTCTTACTTTCGTCCCTCTATTCCGCCCACTATGATGTCCTAGGCAGTGCATCTTACGACTCAATTGCTTTGACATATCAACGGTCCGCTAGCTTGCCGGGTAGAAATGCGTTCGGTTGTGTCCCATCTCAGGCAAAAGAGATGTCGTCGATAAATCTCCCCCCCCCCCCCCCCCCCCCCCCCCCCCCCCTCCCTGTAGCCTGTAAGAGTATAATATTGTGCTCTATTTGCACAAAAAATCCGGGTAATTTTCTTTGACGAAAAAAAACAAAGTATCATCAAATCTTAATCTCTCTAGATCAAAAACCTGAAGATATTATCATCTAAAATTCATTTCTGGTAAAAACATATGGTATTTCTTGATCTGTAGAAAAGAAGATGCGCCATGCAATCAACGACATTTCCGAATTTTTTCTTCGAGATACTTAGCACACTTTGTTCTTACAGTAATCTTCACCATACACAATAATTTCGTCCAACTTACGAATTGAATTTCTATATCATTTTTAATGGGCGGAAGTGGTGTAGTGACAAGTGGCGCGCTCACCACGCGAGCGGTCCGGGGATCAAATCCTGGGTCGTGAGTCGCCCGGGCCAACCAAGCCTTCCATCCCTCCGGGGTCGGTTAATTGGTACCAGACTTGTCTGGGAGGATAAAAACACTGACTTGAACATCGGCTGGCCCCCGCAAGTCATTGTATAGGCCACATCGCATTCAAACGCCACTACGAATGTACAAATGGAAGTAGAATGCGTGCCGCATCCCAAAAAGGGATTGATCAACGGCAAATGCTTTATCCTTATCCTTTTATTTTTTAATGTAAAAAGACATTGGAAAAAGAGCGGTTGCCATTAGGGAAGTCATTCCGTGTTGGACGGAGCAAATAGTGATGGTACCTAATAGGTGCCTTCCGCTACACTGCCGTTCTCCTCATGGGCGATGTAATCTTTGTTCCAAGGCAGTTAGTGTTGACATATCATCGTTCACAATGGCTATTTGTGGTAGGAGCCGAATTTAGAGGGGGGTTATCCTGAATTTTTCTCCTTCTGATTGCTAGTCTTTACCAATGGAATATTGCCGCTACCAGTCCAGTCATGGAAAATGTGAAAACTCAACTTTTAATCAGCAGCCTATGTTTCAAAAGCTACTTGCTCTGGAGAGCATTCCGGGCTCCCTTTTTCTACTTTGCATCATTCTGGAGCTGATGAGCATACCACAGAGAGCATACGTGGGAACCTTTAAGGTGATAATTATTCTCTTTCAAAATCATTGACAAATGTCCTACCGACAATTTCGAGTTAGCCAAGCCTTGCAGGGTTCAGGAACGGGCAGGTGATTGCTACAAGATCGGTCTGGGAGAGTAAAAACGCTAACCTGTACACAAGGTCAACTGTGGCGTTCGGACTGACTTCAAATTTTCACGACCTTCTTTAGGTCTTGACAACAGGGTTAACCGTGCGTCGCACTATTTGAACGAAGGGATCGCCCATTTCTTGGTTTGTTTTGGGGAGGGGGTCTATCAGGGGTTGAGCGAAGGTGATTTAGATTGTGAATTGCAAAAAAAAACGCACAGGGTGAGGTAGGCCTACGTGAGAGATGTCCCGCCGCTTCCATTGTCACCGTCCCACCAAACTCGAAGCTCGTTGTGTGGCAGGAAAAAAAGGCGAAGTTGGTCTTCGTCTACTGGTCTCAGAATCAAAATACTACCTATAGAAAGGCCATGTGGCGGGGGTGGTCGAGGTAGGAGAAAGGTGGTCGTATTGGGGGAAGCCTCCTGAGTCTCATGGTGGTTGTGGGGGTCGCATCGAGACCCCCCTACAGGAGGGGGTCGCGAAATTTTTGAAAAAGTGCGAACGTCACGCGGTTGACCCTGCTCCGCGTAGCCCCCTTACATCACGCAGTGGGGAAGTCACCAACGGAATATGACCGCCGCTGTCCTTACCCTCACAGTGGGAGGAAGTTTGTAAATACGTCAAAAACGGCAAATATACTGATTTTGGCAATATCATGCTCATTTTTCGGGGTTTTTGTGAAAATTTGTCAAAAGGACTCCCACATTCGCAAGCACAACCCCTTCAGTTTCCGAATACGACCCCCGTATAGGTTGCCCGGACGGACATTTAACCCTGTTTATACATCGCTTGCCTACTGCACTCCATTTTACTGGTTGAATGCGCCTCCAACTACGATTCCTATGGATCGCGGGGACCAATGCTTATAGAGCAATTTTTATTTATCAGTAATATTTGATAATTATTTTTGGTAGTCACTTCTTTTGCTCCTGGCATCGACAAGTGAATTGATCATTGCCATCTAAATATTTTCGGCTAAGAGAACCACTTTGTCAAGCGAATTGCCTAAAACCGCCGCGAAATGGCCCATGATAAATGCGCCGTGTTTTGATGGACCTGAGCGCCCGCATGATGACGTCGTCGGCTCGTGCAATTCCAAATGCGCAAATTTTTTCAGGCAATTGATTTCCGCCCATGTAGTGCATTCCAATGGCCTTCTCAGCGATGTCGACTGTATAGCTGTGCTGACCAATGAACACACCCAGACGCCTGGCTACAGGAGCTCCTGGTAATTGCTGCGCCAGTACACTTATCTTAATTGGATCGCTAGTCCATGTCGATGATAGAATCTTCCGTCCACCACCTCACATCGCCTGCGCGCAATTCTCGCGCCCAAACCCTCTGCTCATCGGAGTGAACCTGAGAGCGCGGTTGTTCTCCTTGTCATTCACGAGATGTCTCTCGTCTCTGCCGTGCTGTGCGCGCACCTGCGGCTAGTCAGTTGCCTTGGAATGCCATCAATTCTGACAGCAATTTCACTGCAATTTATTGACTGTCTTCGACGCGTGTTCTCCACGATATCGGCAAGAAAATCAGCCATAGCTGGCAATTCACTACAGCTGTTCGCACCTTATTGAATTATCGACTCTGGCCCGTAATCTCTGGGTGCTTCTGGTCAACCAGCAGCCATCTGCTGGTGGCTTAGAGTGCACCATCATTGCTCGTAATCCGTACAGTGGAAGAGGGTCAAGAGCGCTTCCAAACCCTTAGCCACACCTCGTCGTCGGCTAGTATCCGTCCGTTTTAGGGACCTTATCCCGCTCTTATTCCCTGCGACAGAAAATGTCCATGAATGGTAATGAGCAGAAGGAGCGACGGCTCTCACAGCTTGCTTCTCAAACGCGGAATGTAAATGAGGGTCTTCATAAGCAGGCGGGTGGGTGAGATGCTGGGGCTATCTTTAATCAAGCGGTTGAGGATGATGTGGTAGCGGCACGAGAGACACCCATCCATCCTCTCCTTGTCACATTTACTCCTGCGTGCCAATTGTTCTGACATATGCACTCCAATATCGAATCCCCCGCTCTCGCACGGCCATTTCTCACCATTAATGTTTTTCGCACCCTCTTTCCTCCATCTCTCGTCTCGTTGACCCCAAGGGGCCATAGATCCCTGAGGAGTTCAACGGTGTGAATATACCTTCCTATGAAGAGCGCACTCACTTTTCTATTGGGTGCTATACCCTTGGGTACTTCCAAACGCGGAACTCATCACATTTAGCACTGACCCTGGTGCGCTACCAATTTGCGATGTGTTCCGACTTAATCAATTCTCCTCCTCCATCGGTCTACCTCATCCAACCCCCTCTCCCCACTTCTTCCCCTGTCGTTATTGTTGCGTTTTTTTGTGACAACTATCTCTCTGAGGCAATTCGCTACCAGAGTATGGCGCTATAAGTTTCCTGTCCCTTGGAAAATGTGATTTTAGGCTTTCCTACTCGAAGAAAAAATCAATCATTTGTTGGAATAGAAAATTGTTATGAATACTATTTCTGGCGTTCAGTGGTATGCAAAATTTTCCAATTTCGAAATTTCATAGGATTTTTTGGTTTATTTGCCAGTGGAATCTTTTGGGGCCCATTGTTGCCTTAAAAGCGCGAATCCAGGTGAAGGCCAGTCATTTTAAGGCTCTCGCAGTGGAGTGATGACTCAGCCGAGGAATTTCCTGGAAATAAACATTCGTGTTATACTAGGAAATTTTGAACAACATATCGGAAGGCATTTTAACCTTCTCGCAGGCAGATGCTTGATTGATTAGCTACCTGACATCGTTTTAAGGCAACCTGAAAAGCGCAATCAACTAGATGGAATTGCGAAATAAAGGCTCTGAAAGTCAATTTTAGGCGGCATCATTATTGGCGGTTGCG
>MU871790.1:0-13544 GCA_036418205.1 Ostertagia ostertagi | reverse complement strand
ACGGCTTCATGCTTTTACCTTTATGTTATTATCGACTCGAGGAAAGAGGCATTAACTTTGTGTGACCTCAAAGTCAGGTTCGTTCAGAAATGCACAGAAATCCTGAAGGCACGGGGTTGCGATTTAATCTTAATTCCTGCTTGAGTATATCGAAACAGCCGAGTGTATCAATCAACGGCCGATTCAACGGCAGCTGCGGCGCGATTGTCACTGGGTCAGATTTGCTGAAATCCCGAAAAAAACCGTCGAAATCTACACCCTCGATGAAAAGGTTGCATTCCTCCATTTCATAACCTTTGAAGCAGTTTGAGGTAGGGTTAGATAGAGCTGGATTTCGCGTTTCCAAGAAGTATTGAAATTGCTCTGAAAGCCTTCCATGCAGAAAGATAGGGTCTCTCAAATTTCGTCGAGTAAACGTCGAGGATGCTGAAATTTTCATGCTAGTTTTTGCCACTTCAAAAGCAATATCTCTCTAATGTCGTAAGATCCTGAAAAAGGGAAGATAGTTTTGGAAAGCGGAAGGTTTGCGCTTTCTGATGGTCTTCTTAGCTTTCTTCTACATTTCCTAGTTGAGAAGATATCTGCGTCGAGTATGTATCGAGGACGGATCCGGCCACCTGAAAATCCGCTCCCTCCTTCACCATTGCAAGTGTGATTCGTTGGCAACACTCGGAATGTGTCTAGAACAATATCTTTGAACGCAAACAATAAGAATAGGAGCAATCGTCATCATCCGATTTGGTATTGGTATAAGCCATGCATCCCCTCCACTCACAGTTGCAGAATCGATTGAAAGGTGTTATATGATCATGACCAGTTGACAGAAGCTGCATTGTAGTAAACGCATTTCGTAACTCCTACAACCTAAAGAACAACTTCATTTGCCCAGCGCTTTTCCTTCACGGTTGTCGTTTTTGCGACAGGGTCCCTAACAACAGCGTCATTCTCAGCGAGGTATTAAGGGAGAAGGAGCGAGTGATAGGCGGAGGAGGTGCCTTTGCAGCGCGTGCGCACATGTGGCACTCTTCTTTGCGGGGATGCACTTTCATTCTTTGTACTGCCTTCAAATACGCCCTTCTCATGAAGGTGGAGGAATGGAGCGACTGAACCTGCAAAGAAAATTTAATATCATGTTTTTTTTCAGATATTTTCATTTTCTGCTGCGCTATACCCTCTTACCTATCTGCACCACGATACCACTGCTGTTACTGACCCCAAGAGTACGACCCCCCATGACCAGCCCAACAGGTACGACCCCCCTGTCGAGGATTTCCTCGACCGATATTCACCCTGCTGTAGTTCTGACAGACTTACAATAAACACCGTTAGGTGGAGGGGCGATGACCCTTTACACCTATCGAAGTTGCTTCATGCTGTAAGGCGTACACGCGCATTTCCAATTCAAGATGGATACGGGTGAACCATGCTGATAACTTTCATTACCTTAAAGGAGGATTGCACGGAAAGAACGAAGGTCGAAGAAGGGAGAAATCGCCTAGTGGGGAGAGCGGTGAATCTCTTGAGGGTGCGGACAGACACGCAATCGGCATCGAAAGATTTGACCTCTGAGATCTAGCATGGCTCAAAGTTGGCGAGTTCGGCGATCTCCGCCCACCGATCGTCTGATCACTCGCCGTAGTACAATAGGTGGCGAGTGATTAGATAGCTGAGAGAGCGTAGGGTTGAAGAGGGCAAAGCGATGAGAGTCCCATCAATGCTCAAATCAACGGACAAGGAAGGGGTCCCATTTCTCCGGTTCTGGGCCGTTTTTCGTGGTTTCGCTTTCTTTCTGGTACTACTCACCATCTCTACCTCAATTTGGAATGGGTTGCTTTTCCATCGTAAATTCGTCCTTTAAAAGCAACAGTCTCTGGCAGGTGTTTTAAACTCGACGTGATGGTGGGGAACGAGCGCTAGTCCCTAGTCAAGAAAATATAAAAAGTGTGACTGAACAAAAAACTCACCTTAGAAAGCCGCTAGAAAGGGAGCTGAACAGCTCCAAAGTGGGCGTGGTTATCAATCGACTGAGGGATTGCAGCCGATTGTTAACCACGCCCACTTCGAAGCTGTTCAGCTCCTTTCTAGCGGCTTCCAAGGTGAGTTTGTGTCACAATTTAGATTTCTTGACTAGCGGATAGCGCATAGTTCCGATACCATCTAGAAGTTATACGAAAAACCCTGTTGGAACTGTTTCTTCAAACGCATAGAAGAGGACGTGTAGCAAGTAGAATGGCCCATCGCACCTGTACGAGACTGAAGTGCTCTTTTCTGATTTCCGCCTTTTTGATGTTTCTTTCTGAAACTTGTCAAGGTTTGCAACTTCAAATTGATATTTGTGCGCACTGAGTCTGCGCACTCAGCCTAAGTTTAAATTGAAGGATATGATCCGCCGAAGGCCTTTTCTTTAAATCCAACTTTCACCTCAACCTTCAAAGTCCTTCTATAATAGAAAATGCTTCCCGTGTGCTCAATTATTATTCCAAATAAATTTATGTGAATTTTAAGTTTTCTGACGCCCCAAAATTCAATTACGTTTTATATCACTTCCAAAAGGTGTAACGGCTACCTTTTTTGGCATCAAAGCTCTTATAGTTCCTTGGAACATCCACAAGTGTCATTCACTATGCATTGCGTTCAAGTCAATTCCCATCTTCAATCAACACCACTTTTATATTATGTTTATAATCTTTGCGAAGAAGCACTACTAGTAGTTCCAGTCTAGTATCAAAATGATCTTTCTGAACTTACGTAAGAAATCGTCACCCTGCTTCGACGTTGTTGTACCAGTGTAAGGACTCAGGGCGGAAGTGGTGTAGTGACAAGTGGCGCGCTTCACCACGCGAGCGGTCCGGGGATCAAATCCTGGGTCGTGAGTCGCCCGGGCCAACCAAGCCTTCCATCCCTCCGGGGTCGGTTAATTGGTACCAGACTTGTCTGGGAGGATAAAAACACTGACTTGAACATCGGCTGGCCCCCGCAAGTCATTGTATAGGCCACATCGCATTCAAACGCACTACAAATGGAAGTAGAATGCGTGCCGCATCCCAAAAGGGATTGATCAACGGCAAATGCTTTATCCTTTATCCTTTATCCTTAGGGACGCGTTGCGCACTGCCAAGGAGGCGTTGCACTGAATCGGAGATAGAGGGAGGGAGTCTCCCAAGGAAAAGGGAGAGGCGGATCCTGCTGCGATCAGTGAGCCCATAGCGGTTGACTCTGGTCCAACCTGCCCGCGTTGCTAAACTAGTACTTCAGGGCTGTCCACGCCCACGATTGTTCAACAGCGGTGCTACTCATCGCTGTCGGACTTGGGGCGTTTAGCAGCGATGCAGAGAAGCGCGTCACGTTGATAACCCATGACTCTTCCCTACTCGCCACCAGTTGTAACTCTGGTTTTTTGTGGTTTGATTTGCTACGATCAAGTATCAGATATCACACTCGCCCAACGCAAAATCGAAAGGAGATAATGGAGGTCCCATTTTGCGGATTTAGGAAACTTCCCATTTGCTCTCCTTGGCAGTCAGTTTCGTTCTCAGAAGGCAAGCAGTTTATCGCACCAGCTGCTCTAAAGGCGAAGTGTTTATTAAGCTCTCATAGTTGGTTTCGATGTTGAGCTGCATCGCATTCGAGTAACATTACCTCAGTGCTTCCGTTAGGCTTATGAAGAAAAACTATCAAGAACGTGGTGAGGACCCTGATGCATTATACCAGTAAATTGACGTACGAGCAGCTGATGCCAGAGTAATTCATAATCCTCTCAATCGAGTCGTGTAACCGCCTAAAGGGATGGAGGACATGGCCAGGCGAGATTTGATTCAAACAAGTCATGGCGCGTATTTGACAGTCCCATGACCGCTGGTTCAGCATAGCCTCTCTATTCTCTCTATCTTCTCCACGCTCTCTGAAGAGCGAGAGTCGGGTGACGGATTGGGTTCAGCACAACGGTTACTGCTATTTGGTAACATTCACCACTGGTGGTATTATTTATTGAAGGAATCCTTCGAGGAAAATTTTGCATTCTCTCTTGACATGAATGTGCCAGCTGTGATCACTGAAACAGCACACAAACGTTTCACGCATGAAGATTTCGGTTTCCGAAGAGAAACAAACGTACAAAACTACACTCTATGGACAATCGAAGGTAATTCGGGCGGAGCCAAAGGCGAGGCATGGAAAGAAGTTGGCCTTTGGCCGGCTACGTATCAGGCGACGCAATGAAAGAATCGGGTTAAAGCGCGCGATTTCGGAGAGTAGAGACAAATCGATCGATAGAATAGGATGGAGTAGAAGTGTATAAAGATGTATACAGTAAAGCAGAGCAGCCTTTTCGAGTTTTTCGAATTTTTAACCAAAACGAAAGCAATACTTCTGTTCTTTTCATTCTTATCGTGGATAATGAGTCTCAAGCCAGTGATTTATGGCTGAAATAGAATCATGATTTTTCCGTGAAGATTCCTTTCAACTAACCTTTCCATTAGGCCCTGCCTTCGACCTGATTCTCGATAACTGCCCTATTTTGGTGACATTGTTAGCATATCGCATGTTCTCGATGAACTCAATGTTCCAGTGTTGGCTTTGCAAGCACTCATGCATACTTACTACTAATCCTGATAAAACACGAAGAGATAAAAGAGCAGGAGATAGGGATAGTAGGGTTGACACTTTGATGGATCATTCAAGCAATAAGGTTATCCTGGGCTGGGTCTAGGGGTGTGGCTGCTCATTGTGAGATCTCAGTGAGAGGAGGGATCTCTCTTTGCAACAGTTTATATTCTCCTAATTATTTGCATACCTATGTATATACCAATATCATAACCCTATAGCAACGCCCTTTCGCCCAGAAGCGTTGGCAGGAAAAATGGAGTCAGGGTTAGTGTAAAGCTTAGCAGGAATCATTTTTGAGTTCACACGAGTTCAGCGGTGGTGCCCACAAAAGAAGAGGAAATTGGGTTTTAAAATCAGAAATGTTTATGTCTGCGGGCGTTTTCATCTTGGGATTTGCTGGCCAGGGTCGGAACGAGAAATAAGATCACTCTGCATCTCTCATCTCTCTCTGAAGTCTTTACTACGTATTCCTTAGTTCTCAAAGTCTAAGAAGAGCGCTCGCTGTGAAGTGGGTGGGAGTAGAATGTGATTGACTAAGCCTGAAACGAAGGTTGATACAGGTTTCTAAGGTCATCTGGAATGACAAAAACATATTACTGATGCATGACAGCAAGGATACTAGTAATGTACGGCACCACGAGAGGGAACGTTTTGATCCAAAGAATCAGCTGCCAATTGTGAAACTTAGGCTTGATAAAGGTTGCCTGGGAAAAAAGTGGGACTTTATGACGGTTCTACAACTACTGATGGTAGCATGAAGGAATGAGATTTGCTGTCAATGTTTTTCGGAAGGTTGTTCATGCTCCTTAAGCGTAGCTGGCAGCCCTACCTGACCTTTGTCTTCGGCACCAAGTCATCTGCGTCCTTCTCACAATGTGCAGGATGTGGTTTCGACAAGCAATGGAGTGCTTAAAAGACTTAGCTCATGCCAGATCTCTTGAGTCTAAACATTGAAAACCACTAACGGGCACATACACATTCGTATTGTCACTGCAAGCCACCGAAAAAAGTTAGTCGGCCTTACACGAGAGTGACCCGACTTGAAGTTAGTGAGTATTAGTTTACCTCGCATACATTCCAGATTTATATTCCAACCAGATTAGTCCCCGTCAACCGCCGGGACCTTCCTTTCCTGCGCAAGCTTTCTATCCTCCGCTATGGTCCCTTCCTCCTGTGACACCAACACCTCCTGGAAGTGACGCGTATGCAACACAATGGTGTTTCGTACAGTAGAAGGGACACAATCATGATATGACGGTAGATTTTTCGCTTCCCTTCCTCATCCTCCCTTCCTCTCTCCACTGCCCTCCAGCTGCCACTGCAGCACCATGTGGAATGAACGGAAGTGTGCTAAGCAGGTGTTTATATAGCCCTAAGAGTGTTATCACAACTATCCTGCTACAAAACATTGATATCTCAAATCCTGTAAGCTACCCGATTTGTTAGCGGTTTGTTTATCCCATGAGCTTCCTTCTCACTCACTTCATTTTGCGGACGGACACACATACATACATACACACACATACAGACATACAAACCGACACACAAAGTTAGCGCTTTATAAAATAGAAGGATACTTTAGAGAGTTCTGGGCAATGTGCTAGACTTGCTTAATGTTAGTGACTGTTTACTTGACTGTTCTGTTGGGTTATACATTATTTAAATCAAATAAACGGATCAAGTGATCTTCATTAATTTCGAAAAATCTAAAATTTTCTAAACCCAAATTTGAGCTGAAGGTTGAAATTTTCTGTGTGGATCATAAAACACGTAGTTAATAATTGTTGCAAATTTGGAGACGTTCCAGTGACTTTCAAAAGAGAAATCATGAAAAAACCGTTTGTTCATAAATTTCTGGCCACTACTGTATGTATAGAAGTAGCTCTACTTCTAACAACTGGTTCTGGTTTGCCTAGTGAGAGGAGGTACACTTGCAAGTCGGCACCACTGCGCATTTTCCCCATTCCAAGCTCGGATTTAATGTCCTAAGATCACCCATGCCTTCCCAACCTTCCATGGCTGAATAAGACTCATGCAAGAAGATAAAAGAATTGCTGGTTGTGCGTCATTGTGTCATAGCACGTCATTGTGCAGGCCGAAAAAAGGGTTCAAATATCGGTCCTAACTCAGAACTGGAGGCCAAATCTTATGCATTTTAAGAAGTAATTGATTACTTCGCACTTCTTTTTTTCGTTTTGCATAAGTGCTTCATTTCCGTAATAGTGCACTGAAGCCTCTACCTTGGAAACACTTGTGAATGATAGAAGAAATGAGCTAGGCCCTCCAAAGCTAACTGGAAGCAGCATACTGTGACGACCTTCACAAGGATTTCATGACAGAATATGGGATTGAGATGTGAGCAATTAAAACGTCAGTAGTACGGCGTATATGATTCGTTGCTACGCAGCGCCGCTCGTTCAGCTGGGTGGTGATATTTATGAATTAGAGAAATGGAGACAGGTGAGAGATCGAGGAGCATCGTCGAGGTTTTGTGGCGCACAGGTGGACGAGCAGAAGCGCCGCTCTGCTCTTCCTGCCAGATGATTTGCTCGTTGGGTGAACACCTATTCGGAGAGCTCAACCAACACCAAAATCTGCTCACCTTGTGCATTGCTTAGACGATATCCATGATTGTTAAAGGCGTTCTCTGTGACAGCAAACAATCCCTTTTCCTTCTGTGGGCCTTTTAGGAGTCCATAATTCATCTCCATCAATTCTTGACAGCTTCATGCCTTCCTTTGAGCTTTTCTTCTCTGTTTCCATTCCATTTCATAGTAGCATTCACTGCTTTCAACTCCGCTGTTTCTACGCCATTTACTGCGATATTCAGTACATCCCATCGTTTCTTTCATTTGTTTTATTCAGTGGAAGTCGAAAGTCGTTGCCAAAACTTTTTTATGCATTATTTTCTCTCACTTGACCAGTTCCGCTCAAACATCTCCTTCACGAGCAAAATTACATAGCCTCAATCAGTAAGAATCCGAATTAAGCCAAATTATGACTAAATCATACGTAAATGCTCCACAGAGAAGTGGTCAGGGTTTTGCCAGTATATCGTGCCGATATGGCAACTTCAAACTGTCAAAACTTCACACTTGTCAAAGAGTTGTAACTCTAGTCCATCCGTAAGGATCGCATAGCAAATGTTTGACCCTAGCTAAAAGCCTCATCTTAACTTGATCCTGTCTTGAGTGCTTTTGAATTTCTGTCGTGAAGTTTTCATTTTTGAAGGGGAAGCTTGGGCTGAATTTACTGTATCGAACTCTTCATAGTACTTCACCGCCCTCACCGTGAATCCTTTTCTGCATTGTCCACTGTCTTATGAGCGGCTTCGATCCCGAATCGAGACAATATGGGGTCCAAACGTAATGACCTACTCAGCGGACCACGTGCGAAATCTTTGGAATCGTCACCCAGTTGACCGAGATTAGATTTGTATGGTCTCTCCAGGGGTTTCTCGACGTCATCAAATTTCTATTTCAAATACAAAGATATTATCAGACTTCCTGACATCATAGGCATGTAAATCCCTAGGACCTTGTTTCGAAACTTTGGAATACACCAAAGGAGAGCATTTCAATTGTCGCCAGTGGATTTCTAGAGTTCGCCATACCCTCGCCCTGTGATCAGAACTACAGATGTGATTGAATGCGTGTGATTGCCCTTACGTATTTTTTCGGTCAAGTTCGAGATTGTTATCATCCCTCTTAAGAATTGTGGCGTCCTTTCTCAAAATTACCGACTCGATAAGAATAATGGTACTTTTTAGCACCAGAGCTTCAGTAGTGCCTCCGAGAATATTTTTTTGTGTGAATTGAGAGCTCGGCTCTTATCTAGTCCACTTTTTTGCTGGTTCTCTGGGATTATTTACATGCAATTATGCTAATTTTACCGCATAAATTGCTAGTATGAATTCATCTCATATAAGCTCAAAAGACGTCAGCACCGTTTTCCTCGACTGCCTTATTTATGAGATGATGACTTAAATCTCTCGGCTCTTCATGGACTACGCTGCCAGTTTCACCCTTTTGATTAAGTAAAACTAGATTCGCTCAAGCAGTCCTTTGTCTTTTCCCTCTCGACCTTTTCAATAAGCGCTGGACTCCTGCAATCCTTCCAAAAGGGCTCGTTCTTTTGTTCTCAAGAAACTTCCTTTTCTCATGAAGTTTTTGCCTTCTTTGTAGAACCTTCTTGTCGCAGATGTCAAGAGCATGGAGGCTTTGCTTATTCATTTCCCTAAGGTCTTCCAGGAGCCGATTATTCAGAATTACCCAAAAGTGTGCAAGCAAGATCAAATAGCACGTATTGCGAAGTGTTCTCATATTTATCGATCTTGCCGCCCGTGAAATTTCGCATGCGGCGAATCTCCTCATTTTAAGTTAACTAGTACCACAGTCGCTCGAGTCAGTTGGAAGGATAAAACTCACTTTTGAGATCGCCTTGTGTTTCATGACATTAGCAAAACACACGTTGAACCTTTCTTTCATTTTGGAGGATTTTATATGCGCGGCTCATCCTCTTTCACCTCTACTTCCCTAAAGGCGGATGTTACGATGAGGGCCCATTGCAGATTAAGTTAGAGATGGTCAGTGATGCACGAAAGAAGAAAAACCTAGAAAAGAACCCGAGAAATGGGACCCTTCCTTGCCCGTTGATTTCGCATTGATGCGACTCTCATCGATGCTGCCCTCTTCAACGTAACGCTCTCTCTCTCTCTGCAGAACGACTACAGACGCATATGCAAGGCGACACGAGAGGGGACGTACAGTCAGTAGTGTTCCAATTGGGCAGCAAAAAAAGCCTTCTAGATTGCCGGTGGCATATCCACTGATGGGAATTGCGTGTCGGCTCTCTCCACTACATGGGTTTCCCTTCTTTGAACTCCATCATAAACTCCATAATCTTCAACTAGAGTTCTTCAAGCAGACGCCAGCAATATCCCTGTCGCGTGCCAGAGCAGTCCAGGTGGATCTTCTGGCTTGAGGAACATTCAGCAAATCATGTCGTTCCTGCATCCTCCCACAATATTATTGGTCCCACAATGCAGCCCGTCGGGCCGTGTGCTTTTCGAAACGGGCAGCTAATATTAATGAAAGATGAATATACATAAGGAAGGACTAATACTCGTTCACTTCATCTGACGCATTAGCTAATGTGGTCTTGGAAGATCGAGATTTATATTAAACCATCAGGTTGAGCAGATGGCCGCCTGCGCTGCTGCTGAGCAGCTTAGCTGACTGACGCACTTATCTTGTTTCCCTTTTCGTGGCTCTTCCACAGCATGACAAATGGCAGGGAAAGTCTTGCGATTTCCAGCCGATAAATTGAGTTCCGGCCACAAATTCGCTTCAAATATGCGCCACCACTGAAGCTATCATGACCAGATATTTTCGTGCTCTCGCCGGGATTTTCCTGGAGGTCCGAGAGCTCCCTTGACCACTTTTGTTTGACTTGAAGGCATGGCTTCAACTTTAGCTTAATCTTTTCGGCTCGCCTCTCTTCTCTGTGTTTTTATTCATAATTGAATTGGATAGTATCGCACTTTTACACCCTACGACCCATTTCCGCGGATGAAGGGTCAGCCTCAACAGGTGGTTATGTGGAACCTCTTCTAATCATTATTGGTTCGGTGATAATAGTTTCCTGATGTCGAGGGTTCCTGACAGGATTGCTTTGATCTGAGGAGAGGCCTATCAGGGATTTTTGGGAATTGGAGCTGGAGATAGGGTAAGAAAATGAAGTAGCTATGTAAAACGTAAAATTTGGTAATTCATATATACAGTAGCGGTCAAAGGCTTGACAAACTTTTATTTTTGGTTGTGTCGATCGTTAAACCTTTTTGGGATGCGGCACGCATTCTACTTCCATTTGTACATTCGTAGTGGCGTTTGAATGCGATGTGGCCTATACAATGACTTGCGGGGGCCAGCCGATGTACAAGTCAGTGTTTTTATCCTCCCAGACAAGTCTGGTACCAATTAACCGACCCCGGAGGGATGGAAGGCTTGGTTGGCCCGGGCGACTCACGACCCAGGATTTGATCCCGGACCGCTCGCGTGGTAAGCGTGCCACTTGCCACTACACCACTTCCGCCCCTAAACAAAAAATGCCTCAAATCGAATATTATGTTAAAGCAAGTGTAGAATACGACCTGCGTTACAGTTCCCCGAAATAGAAAATCTGAAGAATATGATTTCTCTGAAGAAATCGCACATCAAAAGTTCGGAAACTTTTCTCTTCAATGTTTGCTTGTTCCCGTTAATTTTGAAATTTTGAAAAGAATTGCATGTAGACGGGAAAGACTGTCTTCATATGAGAAGTCCTTTAATATCCTGCTGCCCAGAATATGGAAATGAAATTGTTTTTAAGTAGTTTAGCCTTATGGAAGCAGTATTATCATGGATTTCTAGCGTTACCGGAGTCGTGCTAGCACGTAAGAAATGATCCTTCACAAAAACAATCCTCACAAGGAAAATTGGCTGATCCTAAGGACTTCGAGGCTGGTTGGCACGTCTCGTTCCCCCCGACATCCCCAGTCGAGAAACGACTTTTTCGGGTTTCCTTTCCAGTCAAATGTGTTGCTGACCATCGACCGGGACCTGTCGAATATAGAGAATGATGTTCCAACAAGAAGCCATTGTTGGGCTTCAAGAGCAGGATGGCCCAACTGGCTTCCGCACACTAACGGCTAACATGGACCGAAGGCGAGAGGTAAAACTTTGTCCTCAGCGACGATGATTTCTGCTTCCTGAAATGATGTTGTGGACCCTGTGAAGTGTTTGTCAAATGGAAACCTCATTTTGAGTATAAGATTCCAACAGTCAGAAATAGTGG
Source organism: Ostertagia ostertagi (assembly GCA_036418205.1). Classification (NCBI taxonomy): domain Eukaryota; kingdom Metazoa; phylum Nematoda; class Chromadorea; order Rhabditida; family Trichostrongylidae; genus Ostertagia; species Ostertagia ostertagi. The sequence goes on along the minus strand of MU871790.1, from coordinate 2,105 downwards.
AAGTATTGTCATGGATGAAGATGTGTCCGACCATTCCCCAGTTCTTCGTATCCAGCGAAATGTGGGTTGGGCTAAGTACAAGAATAGTCTGTAGAATACAATGCTTACCTTCGATAGTCAGAACTAGCCGGAAAAAGATGGGTTTTCTATCACGGAAATGACCCGATGCAGGCCTACCTCCTCACTGCCGCCTTCCTAAACCCAGAAAAAAGCTGCTATGAAGCGACCAAGTTCAAGATATGAAGTTTAGCTGAGTTTGCACCTCAGGGAATACTTTTCTTTCGTACAATCCACATTCCAGTAAAGAATCCCAACACACAATTCGATTCATTTCACAAAATGTAGGCTTCGACTTAAGAGTGCTAACGTGATGTTCTAATCATATCCATATTGTGAAAAACGATGCTCTACACTTCTCAATATTGAAAAAACGATGCTTGCCGTAGATTTCTTAAGGTTTACTCAAGCGAAATGCTATTTTTTGCCACCCTCCCCCGTCCGTTTTTTTTGTTTTGGCAATCCGCGCTGATATTTAGCTTTGGGACTGTGAGAGGTTTTCTATAACTTTGAGGCATCTGTTTCTTATTGATTTATGCAGCTTTTAAATATTTGCCGGATTCCAGTTTTGGGGAATTAATACTTGGGATGGTAAGAAAGTCCTGAGCCGATTTTTCGAAAGCTCCAGAACTTTCGCTTATTGATCGATACCTAGAATCTGCTACGTGATAGATTATCGCTGTCGATCATACTTCTCCGCAGTAGGTATATATAGCCGGGTTGCCTTCTTTAACTTTAATCATGATGTCGATTCCATTTGAGAAAAGGAATCGGAGAGACCCAACCACTCGCCGATTCAGTTCCAAGAGATTTTCACCTAGGCTGCTCGATGCGCTCGCACATTGTTCTTAATATTAATATTGGGAGTTAGGAACCAACGGCCAAAAAAGGGGCAAGTTTTGCGTTTCCTTGACGGATTTCTATACTTTTTTGCCGCTGGCGTACCACTGAGCACCACTAGGTCCATGTGAACCTTTCTTAAACCTATCGTGCCTTTAAGTTGAGCACACCAGGCATTATGATATGCTGCATCTTATTTATTTATTGCATGTGCTTTTTGCGCATGAAAGAATTCAATTCAATTCAACGAAAAATAACAATAACAGGTATATAATGTTGAACAGAGCGCTGCAAGGCAATAAAAACAAAAAATGATAGTCTGCGTGAGATAGCAAACATGATGACATAACTTCCATGCCAAAATGGTCTCAACAATGGTCTCATCTCGGATTACGTCGCAAAATGTTTCTAAATTGGGTTGTGCTTCTAGGCATAACAAATTTTTTAAACAATTTTGAAAACTCATTTGCTGCCCTCGAAGTGAAAATCTTGGCTCTCATAATCGTCCCAGGCTGTGCAACAAGGAGCTCGTTCTTCCCTCCTCTAGTATTGGTATGGTCTGCTGCCAAGCGTTACCGTGTCAACAACAACTAACTATGCCATCTGGCGATGGGAATTACTTTTCATTCTTTATCGTCGTTTTCCAAAACGCTAGTGATTTGTCTTGTGACGTGATGACTCTCTCTCTCATCTCGCAAGGACAGCCAGGGAAAAAACCAAGTAGCTTGGCTCAAGATCCACCATTGCGTTGGTCACATTTTGGGATCAGCATTACACCTTTCGCTTCCCTCGTCCCCAAACCAGCGCTCATCTATGGTTTTCTTTTAGAAAGAAATCCTATTAATTTCTCGGCTCAGAACTATCTTGCGCTGCTTATAAGTATCCGAAGAAAACCTATAGCTACTGAGAATGGCAAATTTGGAGACTTTTCAAATTTCTCAAAATGCTTTCATTTTTCCAAGAAGTTCCTTCCACTGACATCCGAAAATGTCAATTCTGTCAATACAACCTGTCTTCTTAAGAGCGAGAATCACACATACGACTTCCCTCATTGGAATTCGCCATTGGGCATTGCCTCGGCTGCGGTGCTGTTCTACGCACACCATGCATGTTCTTCTGGCTCAGTAGGGCGACGGACTTTTGCTGCTTCGGGTTGCACGCGGCGAATCGCGCAGCGGGCTGCGCGGCGATCCGAACGAGGCAAGTCT
>MU871788.1:9414-20777 GCA_036418205.1 Ostertagia ostertagi | reverse complement strand
AATATTGCGGTAAATTCTTGACATCTTTTACTACAACTGCTAACATTATGACAGGCAGTAATTAGCATTTTCCTCAGCTCATAGTTCTAGGACGCCTAATCGAAATCTTTTCTCACTCAAGAATTGTTCACATCTGAGGCAGGAAGATGTACATCTGTGAGCCCTTGCTTCAACGTGACCAATGCCTCTTGAGTATGTTCGTTAGAGCATTACGCCGCACAGATGCCCTTCAGTGTCCGACGCATGTTTTCTGGAATTCCGTCGCTAATCAGTGCTCACAAGCTGATAAACATTATTCAACTTCGGTTTTGCAATACCGGTGCTCCTCCATTGCCTTGGTGGTAATTAGCAACTATTGTTTCAGAGCCTTATAGACTGTTGTTATATACTGCTTTGCGTAATTATACGCCCATATGAAAGTGTTTGACCAATATCAATAATACCTGAGTGTCAACACCAACTTCTATTCCGGTGATACGATTACTTTTTATTCTCATTTTTTAGAAAGGCCATCATGCCGATTTTGCGAAATTACAACTTCACCGTGTTTCTCAGTTGAGCTTCATTTTTTGTGGTTGAAAAGCTCTCTTAGGGTTTGTGTGCCATAAGGGTTATATTGAAGAAATGTGGTTTGTTAAGTGCCGGAAAATACAACCTCTGTTCCGTAGTTCGTACCAACGCAGTTGCGGAGGGTCTGTTCGGTGACAGCGGCTTATTACAACAAATCTAGGTATATATTCAAAAATCTGCAGAGCAGAAGTCACAGAATTCAAGAATATTTATGAATTACATCGTAAGGCCATATACAGGGTGGCTACTAAATATTGGCGCATGGATTGTTGACCATATTTTTAAAACGAGAAGCTTTTACATCTTCAGAGGTTTATCTTTATATACCTTATAACATGGCAGTACATTGCTGAAGAAGTGCTCGAAATGGCCTCCTTCGGCAGCGATACAGGCTTCAAGTCTCTTCTCAACTGACATCACTGTGGGCCGCAAGTAGCTGACGTCAAGCTCCTTCCACGCCTCCTCCAAGGAAGCCTTCAGGAGTCCAAACTTCGACGTTGCTCAGAAGGCATCTTCTGCTTCAAGAAGCCCCACACCGCCAAATCAATTGGTTCAAATCGGGCGACTTAGATGGCCAAACATTTTGTGCCCGGTAACTTGGAAAATGACGGTCACAGTTCTCCAACATTGATTTTGCGGCATGTGGAGGCGCCCTGTCTTGCTGAAGAAGAATGCAATGACGTTCGCTGAAGGTCAAAAGAGTCCTTGGAAGAAGGGCATACGTGAAAATTGTTTCCGGGTAGATCTGGGCGCTGGCTTTGATGTATTCATCCACAAAGACAAGCGGTGTCATGGTTTCAGAAGTAATTCCTGCCCAAACCATGACAAATTTGAAAAACGGTTCCTTGTGTGTACACAAGGTCGAGCAGAATGTCTGCTAGCCAGATCCAACAACTGCCTGTCGTTTTGCAAATCGTGCGCCACTTCTGGTCTGAAGATCTACTCACGTCACGCCGACGTCAGCTACTTGCGGCCCACGGTGATGTCAGTTGAAAAGAGACTTCAAGCCTGTATCGCTACCAAAGGAGGCCATCTCGAGCACTTTCTTTGGTAATGAATTTTCATGTTTTATTGTATATGAAAATAAACTTCTGAAGATATGATAGCTTCTCTTTTTGGAAATATGATCAATAAACCATGCGCCAATATTTAGTAGCCACCCTGTATTTGTTTCAAGTGACAAATATCTTCACTTTAACGTGAAAGATGCAAATGTCAATGTTTTCAGTGGGACTGGCAATACGCTTTCGAAAAATCTACGCCGGCAGAAAACGATAACCTTGGATTTCCGTACGATTACGGTGACATTATGCATTACCCCAAAGACACGTACGTTTGCATATATATAATATATGTCTGAGGTCTCAGCTTATATCTACGCTATTACGGCGTACGATGTACACTATATCCGTGTTGTTGAGAAAACCTAGAGTTATCGTGATTAAATTCGAAATGTTTCTTATGTGTATCAGTGGAACAATCAACGGAAAGCCGACAATAGAGCCGCACGACGCGATGTACACGCAGACTCTTGGGTCTCCAATTATTTCTTTCAATGAGTATTCCATGATGAACGAACTCTACGGATGCAAAGGTTTGACTTCTCTTTTCCTCAAAACCAACTAAACCCCACATTCACATGTGCTCACCCATTCGTACTGTCTAATTAGAATGATTTTGTGTTTAATCGCCCATAGCGGATTTACTTGGATGGTCGTTTCAGATTAATAGCTAATTTCATATTACAACCAATTACGTATCAGGTTATCAGAGAAGTTGTGTCAATTTCTTCCGAGTGAAGTTTTCCTGTAAGAACATAATTTCACATAATGTCATATATGGTCAAGGAAATCGTTCACGTTATAAACACCTTTCTACGCTATGAAATAAATGAACCAGAAGACGCCCATAAATTATATGTTGTAAGGGAGGAGAAATAGTGCAATTAGGCAACGTACCCTCAACCTCTTGTATTTTCAATCTAACAGAGAATTATCGCCTGATGCTACACTGTACTACATACGAAGCTCTCCCCAGTGATCCAAACTAGTTAATCTTCATCAAACCGCATCTTTCTTTTCCGCAGAAAAATGGTTTTGTTCGGTCTCCTCGACCGGTGCGACCTTTCAATGTCGATGGGTTCGACACCGCTTAACTTCTCATAAGCTCCCTAACCCATTTTTATGCACGAAGCGTAGGAGATTCAGCATAGTTCTGTGACTCCAGTTACCGGGTTATAGCCATCGGGCATAATTCTGTTTTTAGCATTCTTCTTTTAACATTTTCAAAAGTAGTGTCGTCATAAACTGGATAAGTTGTTATGTGATCTTTAGATTCTACCAGAATGACAACAACGAGAAAAAATAATAACATATGTTTGAATAGGGCAATTAATACGCTCATGAATGACGCTTCATGGGTAAAGCGAAAATAAGGATTTATGTGAAATAATCTTTGTTTAGAAAACAACTACAACGGTATATCGTAAGGTCGAAAAAGTGTATTTTCCAAAAAGAAGGAATACGCTTGTTAAAGATATCAATATTGCACTGTTGAGCAGAACACAGTGCTAAATACATGGTAAATCATCGACTAATTTCCTTTGGAGGAACGTAGAGCTTGAGTTAGTTGCCGGTTCAGCTACTTTTCATCTCGGAAGCTTCCCAATTTGTAAGTCTGTGATTGAGTCAGTTAAAAATATTCATAGAGAAATTACAGTGCACTTCATACATGTGAGATCTCAGGATGAACATTAAAAAGAGGAAAAACTGCCATACAAAAAAAGTGATACTACTTAACGGTCAACTTAAAACATCGTTCAAATTTTATTTATTCTTCAGTATGACTGACGTTTTACAAAAGCACCCAAAACGTGATTGCATCACATATTCACACTAGTCTTTTAAATGCTTATTCCAGAACGTTGTCAACCAGACACCTCGGCCAAGTGTGAGATGGGCGGATTTCCTCATCCGCGAGACTGCTCGAAATGCATATGTCCCTCTGGTTACGGCGGAAAGCTATGCAACGAAAGAGTAAGAAACCAATAAAGTTCAAAACGAGTCGTGCGCGAAAGCCAGATGGGTGCCAGATGAGTCTGGTTGGCAAGAAGTCCAAAAAGCTGATAAGGAGACTTCCAATCGCTAAAATTTCCGCTGTAAAACCGTCGCAGGGGTTAGCCTTTACTTGCTTTCTGGAGTGTCGCTACTAAGAAATTCCTCTGGCCTTTTAAGTCACATCCCACTCGTTCATTTCCTCCTAATCTATCCCTCTCAAACATTCCGTCTATACATCACGGATGCAGAAGGTTAAATTCGATGTTTCCTTAGCATCACCTTACATGTAACCTCCCTCCCCCCACTACGTCTTTTGTTCCACGCGCTCTTGGCTTTGTCCATGTGTTCAAGGTTTAGATTTTTCTTTTCAATAGCCTACTTCTATTCATATTTGGATTCAAAAAACTATTTTTCTATGCATGAACATTTCAGTACTTGCACCTAGCGTAATTCTGTGGGAGAGGAACCCAACACGTTACTTGTACGATACCTTTGAGTGTGTAGAAAGTATCAAAAACTACTATTTCAGCCATCAGGGTGCGGCGCAACACTTCAAGCTACTTCAAACTGGACGACTCTCACGGATACTTTTAGGCGCAGCTTTGATGATCCAAATGATTTTAGGATGTGCAACTACTGGATTACAGTATGTACTATGCTCCATTGAAACCCTTTCATAAGTGATAGAATTGGGATCGCCAATTTTTTCAGATACTTTACTGCTCTAGTACCTCGCTAGCTACATAGCAATGGCATGCTCACCGTTTCACATCACAGAATAATAAACCTGAATGTTCCAGTCTCCAAGTGGAACAACAATCGAAGTGAAGGTAGTGAAATACCCAGGGGGTCATTCTTCTTCCGGATGCAAACAATCTGGTTTCGAGATCAAAACCAACAAGGATCAAACACTCACTGGCTACAGGTACAAGTTATGTAAGCATTGTGGATTAAAAAAGCAAAGAAATAAGTGTGGTAGCAAATTAAAGCATTTTCACAAAAGAGCAATCCGTGTTGATCGCCTCAAACTTTCCGGGACGCAACACTGTGTCCAAGCGCAACAATTTTTTATCTGAAAAATTGTACGTTCACGAAGAAAGAAACCGCTGCTTTTTCTGATTTTCAACTTTTTCCTTTCACTAAATACTTCACTTAACACTCCGCTAATAAACCGCACAAAACTTATTCGAAAGGGCTACGATAGATTGAAAGTGAGTTGAAGGTTCTGCTCTGAGGACGCTGGAAGAGTGCTTCGTTCTTCCACAAATCGCGTTCCAATAATCACGTATAACCGAGCTCATTGGGATTCCATAACGGCAGTGTTCGAGTACAGATATGGTACTAGTTTTCCGTTTTGTCAGATGGAATTAATTTAATGAACCAAAGCAATTTAGTTCCCGCACGTCCAGATGCATGATTGGTTCTTGCAGACGTCTTGTCAACTAGCAAGATGACACTGTGTTGAAATCACGTTGCATTTGCTAATCTGTTTCTACTATGATAAAGGTTTTTAATGATGTATGTAGTTCAGTTCTTCATTACCTCAATATCTTCGAATCATTTGTCTATATGGGATGCATTTTCAATGACGTAGCTACCGCAGCTATTCTTGTGCGGTTTTCGCGATACTTTTGATCCTGCTTTTTCGTATGTGGCATATGTGAAAAGTTACATACGGCTTTACGGATAAGCAGAGAGATTTCAAATTCGTAATATTTCAGGAGAGGGATCGCGAATAAAGTACTCCCAAATCACGCACTATTTCTGATTCTTTGAGTTCTGTATCACATATCGAAAAGGTGACATTCATTGAGGCGTAGGAACCTAGCCGTAAAAATGTTGTCTTTTCAAGGGAAATGTCGAGCTTCAATCTTGTGACCATTTGGAAATGGAATCTAGCGCTTGCTGTAATAAGTGGAGTTGATCTAAGCAAAAGATTTGACATCATCAGCGTATATCCATATCAGTTCTAGCGTATATCGGTAGCGTATAGCTTATGCTAGCGTATATCTATATCAGTTCCATAGATTCGGGAACGCACACCTTGAGATTAGATTGAGAACAACGGTTTGTTTTCTGTTGGAGAGAAATGACTTCAAAAAGTTATGAAGACAGCCAGAAACACCTAACTGTCTTAATTTTGGCAAATAAATGGGAGAGCGGTATGGAATCAAAAGCCTAGAGAAGTCTATATATGCTATAAAAACCGACTTCCTCTTATCAATAGCATTTTGCCATATAGGAATAGATGAAAGGAGCGCAGAGGAAGTGTTATTTTTTTCGGAAGGAAACCGTGTTGACACGGGCTTATCAGATTATTAGAAATGAGAAACTCTCTGAGCTTGCAATAAATGATTCGCTCCATATAACTTTGCTGAGTGATGTCGTGAGGCATACAGGTCTGTAATTCTTCACATAACTTCTGAGAAATATATAGGGGAGGGCGTCAGGATCGGGGAGAATCTCCCGAGAACTGGAGGCTTGGCCCTTTCCCGAGAGTTTTCGGGGAGAGCATACCTTACCAGGGGTCCCTCTTCTGTTCGGAGAGGCATACCTCAAGGGCCCTGTTGTTTTCAAAATGGGGCCGAGGAAGTGGAGAAGAGCTCGAAGGAAGGCTTTGTGAAATCATGAAGGCGGTAGCTAACGATAAGAGCCAGACTGGAGAGATAATGGGAATGAGGAGAGGCGAGACAGTCAGACGAGGGATTGACAATAGTTTTCATGGAATAACTTATTGTCATTTCAAGCATATTAGTAGGTATACACATGGTTAGACTCGCCACAGAGAGGCGAGTCTATTGTTTGAATATCTTTCCATTTTACCCGCTTTCAAGGAAAGCATAATGGTGCGACGCTACAGAACGCGTAAATGTTACAAAGGTTAGGGGCAGTATTGTACTTGTGGCAGTTCCCCAAAGGTAGTTCAAGCCACGGCACATTTGCATATCGGACGATAACTTGCTTTTGTGTAGTGTACGTGCACACCTGAACAAATTGTTTTAGGATAACAACGCACATTCATATGCGACACATTTTACACGACTCTAGCAGTGAATTACTGCCGTCATTGATTTGCACTTTGCATTTTTGCACTCCCTTCATGGTTTGCATAGCCATTGGCTTCCATCAAAAACCAGTCTAATGAATAGAGGGTTTAAGGAAAAGGAAACTCTCAACAGATGTAGCAGCAGATTTATGTGAGCATCCGTTCGATAGTCAATCTAACCTACGGATTGGACACATTTTCTGACAAGATTAACATTTGAAGCGAGGGATTATGATGAGATGGGGTTAAGTTATCTAGTGGGATTAGGGATGGTGTATAAAGTTCCAGGGCCAAAAAAGCGATGAATTCCGTTGAAAACATGCAGCGTGAGACTCCCCCTTTTGCTCGTTGATCACCCGTCAGCAGAAGAATTCAGGGACGTATGGACACGGAGGAATCCCTTGCATTCTTTTCTCAACATGAATGTATCAGTTGTGATCACTAGATGCAATACACAAAGTTTCACGCATGATGGTTCGGTTTCCGAAGAGAAACAAACTCCCGAGAATCCATTCTACGGACAATCGAAGGTAATTCGGGCGGAGCCAAAGGCGGGCATGGAAAGAAGTTGGCCTTTGACTGGCTACGTATCAGGCGACGCAATGAAAGAATCGGGTTAAGCGCGCGATTTCGGAGAGTAGAGACAAATCGATTGATAGAATAGGATGGAGTGGAAGTGTAAGATGTGAATGCAATAAAGCAGAAGGACGGAAAGAATTTCTAGTGAAGGCCCTCTAAGAACCCACCATCATGCGTAAGCCTTGGTGTATTGCATCTAGTGATCACAAGTGATACATTCATGTTGAAAAAGAATGCAAGAATTTCTCCGTGTCCATACGTCCCTGAATTCGGCTGCTGACGGGTGATCAACGAGCAAAAGGGGGAGTCTCACGCTGCATGTTTTCAACGGAATTCATCGCTTTTTTAGCCGTGGAACTTTATACACCATCCCTAATCCCACTCGAAACTTATCTCCATCTCATCATAATCCCTCGCTTCAAATGTTAATCTTGTCAGAAAATGTGTCCAATCCGCAGGTTAGATTGACTATCGAACGGATGCTCACACAGATCTACTGCTACATCTGTTGAGAGTTTCCTTTTCCTTAAACCTCTATATTCATTGAGACTTGTTTTGATGGAAGCCATGGCTATGCAAACCATGAAGGGAGTGCAGTAAATGCAAAGTGCAAATCAATGACGGCAGTAATTCATTGTTAGAGTCGTGTAAAATGTGTCGCATATGAATGTGCGTTGTTATCCTAAAACATTTTGTTCAGGTGTGCACGTACACTACACAAAAGCACAGTTATCGTCCGATATGCAAATGTGCCGTGGCTTGAACTACCTTTGGGGAACTGCCACAAGTACAATACTGCCCCTAACCTTTGTAACATCTCTGCGCGTTGCGACGGTTCTAAAGCGTCGCAAACGTCGCACCATTATAATGTTTTCCTTGAAAGCGGGTAAAATGGAAAGATCTTTACAGCAGTAGACTCGCCTCTCTGTGGCGAGTCTAACCATGTGTATACCTACTAATATGCTTGAAATGACAATAAGTTATTCCATGAAAACTATTGCCAATCCCTCGTCTGACTGTCTCGCCTCTCCTCATTCCCATTATCTCTCCAGTCTGGCTTTTATCGTTAGCTACCGCCTTCATGATTTCACAAAGCCTTCTTCCGAGCTCTTCTCCACTTCCTCGGCCTCATTTTGAACCCACCAGGGCCCTTGAGGTATGCCTCCCCGAACAGAAGAGGGACCCCTCCCTGGTAAGGTATGCTCTCCCCGAAAACTCTCGGGGAAAGGGCCACGCCTCCAGTTCTCGGGGAGATTCTCCCCGATTGACATGCAATCGGTGAAATATCCTTGCAATTGACATGCAGTCTGGGAGACATACCTCGAGAACCTTTGCTATTTTTATTGATTTTTGGAAAGAGCACACATTACCAGGGAGGGGTTACTCTCCTGTTCGGGGAAACGAACCTTACGGCCCCACATGTTATGTACGTGTATTTTGCACCTTGCGCCCATGCAATTGTATACAGCAAGCGATTGCAGCGCTCTTATCCTGCAATACTGATACACCAATTTTTTCAAGTCGACGGTTTGCTACGGGTAAAAACCGTCGCAAACCGTCGCCTCGCCATAACTCTTGAAGAAATGGTTCACGTGATTTGAAAATGATACCAAGCTGATAGCTCTTCTCGAGATCTACAAGATGCTATATTTCAATTTTCGAAAGAGCCATCTAGGATTGCAGTAGTGGTAGGCCCATTGTGTGACATTCCCCACTATTAAAGATGTTTTGTGGGAAATCCCTCTACCGGCGTGAACAACGGTTACTTCTCTGTAAGAATTAGGTAAAATATTTAATCGCAGGTGTGGGCCCTTTTCGTAGTGTGACCCCAAATATCACTGCTCGTCATGCCCTTGTGATATCATCAGTTTTTTTGCACTTTGAAGGACTTGGAACCTGAAATGTGAGCAGTTCGATTTGCCATGAAAAATAGTATCGAACGGTGTTCAACACAGGTTACAAACGAAACTGTTTTTCACCCTTTTCTCCCCCATTGGCGATCGTCTTTCCAGCCCTTTAGCGGCCACGTGCGATTCACGTTCACCTCGCCGACCGTTACCCTTCGCATCTCTCCCCAATTTACTTTTTAATTAATCACTACTCAAGCTCAATTATCATTAGAAAGGTACAGCTGAAATTCAAGTCATTGAATTCATTCCTTGACAATTCAGAGCTCAGTTCTTATTGAACTCGCAGTGATGGAAGGCTATTTGGACTGGACGGCGTGCGGTCGATTACTGCGTTCTCAAATTAAACAGAGCTTAACAGAAAAAATTGGTAAATTTGTAAGGAGAAGGCCTACAGAGCAGAAAAAATTGGTGCAGGCAAGCAATGTCTAAGGCAGAGTCAGCCCTGCGTTGCGCAGTTTTCAACGGCCACGTTGCGCAGTTTCGCCCGATAGACACGTCTCATCGCTGGAAGCCGTCGCGTCTCCGCTCATACAGCGTGCGTTGAGGATCTCTCAACGTCCGTTGCGAAATGAGCAACATGCAATTGACTCTGGTCTAAGGTAATCCCGGCATACATGACGAGAGTGGAGGCCCGCCCACAATGGGCGGAGCGCGCTCTGAAGTGTACGGCATTTTCTACAATTCCTCATAATTCGGGCAGAAGTCTTAGGGAGCCAGAAAAAGGTGGATAGAGATGGGTGGAGGAGGTGGAGTCAACTGTCGGCCTTGGGCGGCGGCATGATCAAAGTGCCTTGCGACGAAAATTCATAACTCGGTTCCAGGAAGTCCTGGAGACCAGGAGAAAAAAGGATCAAGTCTGACTAGGAAGGTGAAGTCTTGCCATTGGGGGCGGAGCACGCACCAAAGTGGGCGCAGTTTGTCAAAAACTTTTCGGTTCCAAAAAGTCCCAGAGACCGTGGAAAAGGGGGTCAGGGGTTGGCAAAGGAAAGAAGGGCAAATGCTATTTCTTTTTTCGAATGGATTGAGCTTGAGTAGTAATAATTAAACAGTCAATTGAGAGAGATGCGAAGGGTAACGGGTCGCGAGGTGCACGTGAATCGCACGTGGCCGCCAAGGGCTGGAAAGACGATCGCCATGGGGAGAAAAAGGTGAAAAAACAAAGTTTCGTGTGCAACCTGTGTTGTACACCATTCGATAGTATTTTTCATGGAAATCGAATGATGCACATTTCAGGTTCCAAAGTCCTTCTGGACAAGCAAAAAAATGATCATATCACAAGGACATGACGAGCAGTGATGTTTGGGGTCACACCACGGAAGGAACGCTCGCTTGCGACCAAACCGATTCTACAGAAAAGTAACCGTAGTAGTCGCAGGTGCAGTCTTACCTCGCTATCTTCTCAGGTTTCCACAAAACATCTCCTCTAAAAGTGGGGAATGTCACATAATGGGCCTACCACTACTGCAATCCTAGATGAAGCTCTTTCGAAAATTGAAATATAGCATCTTGTAAATCTCGAGCAGAGCTATCAGCTGTATAGTTCAAATATCGCGTGAACATTTCTTCAAGAGTTAGGGCAAGGCGACGGGTTTTGCGACGGTTTTTAACCGTAGCAAACCGTCGATTGAACAATAGTTAAAATCAGTATTGTAAATCCAGAACACTGCTGGCCAGGGTGAATAACGGTCGAGGATTTCCTCGACCATAGCTCTCTACCATGCGAGAGTAGTGCCGAGAGTGAACATCCGCGCGGAGAGCACAGACGGCACGCCCATGGCGAGTGTGAATGTCCGCGCGAGAGATCGTGTCTGATCGGGCAGAGAATCCTCGACGTGCCGTTGAGGAATCCTCAAGCGATATTCACCCTGCTGCTGGCTCTTCAAAGCGGACAATATGCGAACACTTTTACTGTGGTTGTTCGACGGCAAATTGAACATTCTGCGGTTGCGGTCATAATGCCGTTGTTCTACTGGGCATGAGATATAGGACCGCATCCTATTGTCACATAACTGGCTGGGTTATCTTTAGTTTTCACATAGTCAAAGGAACTGGCGGAAGATGTTGAGGAATTTGTTGTATCTCTCAAACTCGATTTCTTACTAACACGCCGGTGGATGAATTCAGATGATGTGATCAGATCAAGCTCAGGGCAATTCTGAATTGAACAGATACCCTACTTCCTTTATATTCAAGCGCTCCTTC
>MU871785.1:8756-21804 GCA_036418205.1 Ostertagia ostertagi | reverse complement strand
TTCTATTTTCCAACGAAGTCAAAGGAATCTTCCGCGGAAAAAGCTCCGCCTCCATTACCACAGAAAAACGATACCCCTTAGGCCCCTAGCCTCATGAGCATAGCAAAAAGAACGGAACATAAGCGTTAGTTTCGATAATACTAATCCTACACACAAGACAAAATGATCACTCTTTCCGTGGAAGATTCCTTTAAGGTATCGTTTTCTGTGGTAATGAGGGCGGAGCTTTTTCCGTGGAAGATTCCTTTAACTACAGACTCGGTGGCACATATGACGACAATCTCATGTCTGTCTCTGTCTTATGGTGAGCAGATTTTTCACTGCAGTGTCTGTTGAATATTTACGTTTATGTCGACCACCCATGGACTTCACTATTTATTATCATAAATACATTAATCAACATCAATCATGGAAGAAACTTCTTCAAGCAACAGTACAAAAGCTTCACTTTGAACAAATTAAATAAATAAATAATTTAAATAAGAAAAAACAGAAATAGTGATAATGACTAGTGGAAGAAGAGCAACAACGTATCTATAGCATTTCAAGGACTGCAAAATGAAGGCGACTGCCCTTAGCGTCGAGTTGTAATCCTTCCCATGAGTTACCACTTCAACAAAAGCTCGACATTTTCCTGGGAATGGAATACTAGATGGTGGACTACCCGTTGAAATGCACCACTGAAGGCGAGCAGTAGGGTTGGCTTTCTGTTGCCGCGACAAAGAGCGAGCACTTCACACATACTCGCCAAGTTTTGTGATAACCAGTGGGTCATGTTCCTGCATACCCGTCGAGGATCCGGTGGAAACGTGACTGCGTCGACCATATAAACCATCTACTCTGTCTAATGACGCTTACAGATGTCAGTGGATCGGTAGATACGTATGTCTCTATGTCTGTGCCCGTCCGCAAAAAAGCAATCTTCATATCAGAGAAAGAGGTAACACAGGTGATGGTGTCAGTTTACTATTTACAAAGCTGAACAGTCCATAGGCCTTGCGTATCTATACCCTGTTTCAAAAACCAGAATGCTCGTCGAGTGCAGACCACACACCACAAGTGACGACGGCCTCCACAAAATGTAAATGTTTTCTGCCAATGAAATGATTAGCCTGTTGCAGTTGTATTCTATCAGTTGTCACTAATTACAACTATCATTTTATCAGCTATCACTATGAACCACTACTAACCAGATTTACTTGGAGGCCGTCGTCACTTGTGGTGTGTGGTCTGCACTCGACGCCATCTGGTTATCGGAAGCAGAGCACATGTTCTGTGATGTTGAGATTGCGATAATTCCCTACGACTATATGAAACACTCACTCAGCTCACTCTAGGCCATCCCACACGGTGTTGAAGTAACGAAAGAGGAGTGAGGGAAAAAACTGGTCGCTAATAAAATCAGGAACTAAATCATCTCAAACACAAATAAACCAAGCCAAGCCTGAACAACGACGAAATAACTACGATGGAATAAATATGTCACCTTACCCGGTAAGTCATCGTACCAACTACTAGCCAGTGGAGTGATTGACGCTGTTGTCGTTCACTTCTGACCTTTCGAACAAAAAAAACCCTTTAAACTTCGTCCTGACCAGAAGTTACTCAAATTTAAAAGATGGCATGAAAAGGCATCTGGCGGAATATGGCTCCTGCAAATGACCCTTTGACCTGAGATCCTTAAAGCTGGGACGTCTGCTGGTGCTCAGACGGCACCAATATGAAATACAGCAAAAAATATTCGGCAACAGGAACAAGAACTCTGCCACAAATAGAGAAAGCCCTTTCTAAACCCATAAACCAGCCGAAATGAAGTAAAACATTGCAAGAGATCACTTAGCATTGAAGGAGCTGCAGCTGTTCCCTTCTGATTCTGCTCTCCTCCTCAACCATTCAATTTCGAGATTGAGTTTTTCGATTTCGAGTTTTCGGACTTCAACAGCCATCAAGGCTTCTTCTTGACGTATCCTCATCAGATTTGCTTCTTCTTCTAACAGTTGTGAAAGACTGCCCGAGAAGCAAGTGAGCACCTCTCTGGCTAACCTAGATAGATCATTGGGATAATAAATTCACTTTACAAAAGCAGCAATAGGGAAGTAAAGTTACGTTGTTGAGGAAGAACTGGTTTTGGCTTCTGCTGAAGTGCCTGCCAATTCGAAGCCAAGATCTCGGTTAGTGTGTCGATGCGTCCCACTTTCTGTTGTTCCCAATTTCCAAAGTGTTGCGTTGAACTCTCATCAAGAGTGAGTTTTCTGAAAGCAGCTCTGATAGGCAACCACCTTTACCTCCAAATTCTTTACAGTCATATGTTTGAATACGCCAGTCATCTTAAAAATTGACCACTTTGAGTACTCACTCATAATTGAAGAATATTCTTCCTTGATGATGTCCCGCATCCCGTCGATCGTTTCTTCTGAAAGAAATAATACGATAATAAATCAAGCTTCCCAAGAGAAGGAAGAGGGAGCTTACCTTTCTCCGCTGTTCCTTCGGCGTAATGAATTCACAGTCATAAATTCGGAAGTAGGCGGTCTCAAATAAGGATGGCACCGATACCATCGTCGATCCCGCTCGCTCCATCGTTAAACATACTTGATCAGGATTGTTCATCTCTACCTCACTACCAGTTTGCCTCCACATACATACGATACCGAACAGGGTAAATTAAATTTCCACTCTGTGATGTCGGTCAGACTCTGATGCGCGTGCAGTCGCTCTTGCAATGTTGCACAAGCCGACGAGCAAAGTGCGATCGCTCCAAAGTGCGAGCGGCGCCGTGTGTATCGGTCGTCGGCGGGGTAAATCTCCCGTCGCTCGCACTTTGGAGCGATGCCAATCGCCCGTCGCTCATTGCAAGAGCGACTGCATCGCGCGATGCAATCGCAGAGTCTGACCGACATCTGAATCCGCTGTACCGGTTCGTGTACAGAGAAAGGGAAATAAAAAGTCACTCTCCCTCCACATTAAAACGGACTAATTACTATTGCTGAAGTTGCCCATGAATATTAGAGAGTCCATTTGTTCCTATGGAAAACTTTTCAATTGCCTTCTACAACGACGGCGTCAGAAATTTTCGTACGAAGACATGATGCACAGCGCGAACCCAACCTGGTCCTCTGAGGATCGCGGGCCATTACGACGTTGACTGAAACGCTGTTCTGAGGGGTCTTGCTAGTCAGAACTGTCAACTGCTGATTAAAGAAATTAAGTAACAGCTTTGGACTAGAGCAATTACGTAGACCTCCTTGAGCTCGACGATGATGACAGATGACGTCATATTCTGAAGACGGTGAAAGCATTGAAGGAGGCTCTGCTTCTGCTTATGGAAGAACTCCAAAATTCTTTGCCTCTGGTGATGTGCGCCATAGCTGAAGTGATTTTTTGCCTCCCCCCTCCCGTAAATCTCCGCTCATTATGTACGCCCTTCTCCTTAGCTAATTTCTAGTCGCTTTTCCCGGTTTCCGGGCAGCCTTTGAAATCCATTTACGAAATTTAAGCTCCGCCAGCTCCACCTGCGTCTTCTGAAATCTTTCCACAACTCAATGTTCTTCAGCTGGTGAAGCAGGAATATTAACAATATATGTATGTATCATTATAGTTGATCAATTGACACACCTCAGCCTTCATGTATCTATGAATCTTTTTCACTTCGTTACGCAATTTCTCTTCAATTTGCGCTTTCGTCCTCCGCGCTATCCCCATGCTGGTCAGATGTTGAGACCATTTCTCCAGCAAACGACTTTTGTCCGACAACGCCCACTTCACTCCTTAACAAAGCCTGTATGTATGTGGAGTTGAGCAACGCGTAATCACAATGATTTCACTAGAAAGAAGTGGAAAAGAAGCAATGAGAAGTCAATATTAATATGGCTAAAAGAGTGCCCTGAAGGTAGACGGTTGAAAATGCGTTCTTGATGAAGACTCATTGAAAAACACTGTTGCTAAACCTACCAAAAAACTTACATCTTGTCATATGCCATCCAAAAAAATTCTTTTGCTCTACGAAACTGTATTTAGCACTACATTCGTCACGAACACTTTTGATTTTAGGCCTAGAAATGGGAGCTTGTAGCAAAATAAGCTAAACCCGGTCTCAACTCAATATTTTTCTTCAGAAGAAACCAGTCACTGATATATCCCGTGCTTTATTCTTCATCAGAAGAGCTGAGTGATGTACTTAGTCAAGACCCCTTTTGGAGTGTGGTTCGCTTGGACAGAAAGCGGCTTTCTCGCTTTTCGCAGCGCGAAACTTTTTCGCAGAAAGAACCACAGGTCCAGTCCCAATCATGACGGACCTGGAATTCCTGCAGCAAAAAAGTTTCGTGCTGCAAAAACGCAAAAAAGTGACTTTCTATCCTAGTGAACCAAGCGAACAACCCCTCCCCCTTTAAACATCTCCGAATAGGTTGTTCAGCGCGTCATGTCATTCTTTTTCAGATTTGACTTCTCCGCAAAACCACTGACAACACATCGACGGCAGTGTGACGCGGTTGCGCGCCTCACCCAAGTCAACCTTTTTTCTCGCGCTTGCGCGACCTTCGCAAATAGTTCACACTGATTCTATGGACCACACCACAACATATTGAGAACGACGCGGTTCGCCGTATGGTCGAATATGCTTAAGTTTAGCATAAGTTATCTAAGCATTACGAAATCGACAGCTCACTTCATTGCTCTTTTTCTTCTC
The DNA here is from genome assembly GCA_036418205.1 of Ostertagia ostertagi. Taxonomy (NCBI): domain Eukaryota; kingdom Metazoa; phylum Nematoda; class Chromadorea; order Rhabditida; family Trichostrongylidae; genus Ostertagia; species Ostertagia ostertagi. Next base: position 17,117 of record MU871785.1, on the reverse strand, counting down.
ATTTCATCATGTAAGTGAAAAATGAGAATTCCAAGTGAATACATTTCTAGACAAATGGCAAAAAAATATGTTTTCCTTCGAAACAAGCCGCAAAGTGCTAATATTCATAGAGCAGTTTATTTCGAACGGTATATGACGTGATGAAAAAAGGTGGAGTTTGTGAAGGAAAAACTTCATGTATAAAAATGACGTCACTTATGAGATAACCCAATAGCCAAAATTGTGCTAAGAATTATACGGTTCTCCAGACCAATTAGAAATTAAGCCAGAGTACAGGAGTAGGCTTAAGCACTAAAACGACTTAAAAAAAAAGAAGCGAGAGGAAAATGGGTGCATTTGAAACGAAAAGGGGATTGTGACAAATATAAATCCACTAACCAAAATGTATTAATGCTTAACTTTAATACGGGTGGAAGCTTGGCGTATCTTGAATAGTTAGCGCTATACATAGCAATCAGTCGACGCAGCTCTACCTCTTGAAATGGCGGTGCTTTCCTACGAAGCGGTTCTGGGGTAAGGTTTAGCACCATCCTAGAATTGAAGAATTAAAGATGATTAGAGAGTTCATCCAATAAAGAAAAAAAGAAAGAATGAAATTAAGGAGGGCTTCCACCAAAATATATGTGTTATCCAACGTCCGCTTAAAGGACGCAAAACGGTTACAACCAAAGTGCGATAGTAGTCGACTAGGTTATCGCCACTTGTGTACCACACCACATACACTATAGACTCCCTGGTACATTATACGAATGGGTTATACATCACAAAGATAGCTTACCTCGTTCTATTTTCTTACGATAGATTTCGTTTACTCTGAGTTGAGGATTGATGCGCTTTCGCACATCCTGGAACATTAGCAGGTGATGGATTACTTAAGGGTACGAATCATTCTTTGCCACTGCATAACACTGCGTTTGCAAAGTCCGTATGACAAGACCACTGTCTTGTTGCAGGAGTCGCAGTTTCCATGTTGCACGATCGATAGTATCTACTCCTCACAAGCATTCAAGACGTCGCGAAGTATGACCGCACCCACCCGTCTTTTCTATTTTCTCAGACTGTCTCTTCTTGCAAAATAGTAGGGTTTTTGTCGACGAAAGCACCGTACAGATGCAGTCCTATCGATCATGATCGCAAGTGTTCTTCACAGTTCTTCGGAAACTCCCACTATTAATAGGCGTGAGTCTATACAAACGCGATTCAATTGCATGTCGGCAAGCAGTGGCAAAAGCTCGTGGTTATAGATTCTATAGGAAGATTGCGTTCGGACAGTTAAGGGCAAGTGTGACAAGATTGCTGAGGACAGAGCGAGTTTAGAGACGGCATCGAGTGTCATTGCGGACTAAAATCCTCATCGCAGCGCAGGGTAGTAAGACCGCTATTTCAACGCCCTTCCAACCAATGAACGACGTCAGCGACAGGTGACTGCCTGGCTACCATCGATTTTTGCACTGCCTTTAGCTTGTAATCGCTCGGATATAGAGTATTCACTTCTAGAGAAAATACGCAGAAATCACGAGTGAATGCACACATGATATTTGGTCACTTGGACACAAAAGCGACTATTTCGCTTTCCACACAAAACTTTTTTCGCTCAGAACCCAATGGTCCAACATGATTCAGCGAGTGACTAAGGTCCGAAGGCGAAGTGCGCTGCGAGAGCGAAAAGTGTCGCGTGCGAGAAGCGAAAAAAGTCGCTTTCTTTCCTAGTGAACCACACCCTATTAATGATTCTACTTTAGGTGTAATAATTCCTAATTATGTGTCTGAGATGTTCTTAAAATTCTCACTCTTGTCTAAGCTTCTATACAAAACAGCTCGTAGTATACATCAATGCCACGGGCTTCAAGCCAACAGAACCAGCGGCTGCGGACTGAAACCACATGGCACAATGACAGGAATGAAGTTATTATATACAGAAAACGAGATCGATACTCTAAGCCTAGCCCAAGATGAACGATAAAAAGAAATCTTAGCAAATAACAACATAAACCTAGTGCAATCTAAAAAAAACCTAACGCGATCAAATCTTTTCTGCAATGAAAATTGCGCCTTTACAACCGGTTTGAATCACCCATTTCAGAACGTCGTACATCGGTGCCTTAAATAGATCCAGTAATTTTTGAAACACTGCCTCGGTACGTAGAAATGATTGAATCCAACATAAGACTCGCAAACAGCCTCTCCAGAACTGCAACAGCTTTTCGAAATGGTCAAGCTGTCGTCGATCTATTCGCATGTGATTGACGGACCGCATGACGGACCACTTCATTCCATACACAAAAAGAAAATCTGTTGGAAACCTACTGTACCTTGGGTCCGTCGTGTTTGATCCATTATCATATTTACTAGTTCATCATTCGCAGTTCGTCAATCGGACGAGATGATTATGTGAGCTCGGGATCTCAGCATTATTTGCAATGGAATTATTGCAATATTGGTCCTCGATCATCCGATAATAACAGAATACTTTCAAATGGATACATTGTAATGCTGCCCGATATACTATTCTACAGACAACCGACATGCCATTGGCCCCATCCTTGCGAGAAGCGTGCCAGACACCGTATTGAAAAAGTAAAACAATTCATTCGATGTGGTATGTAAGCTCAGCTGCTTGATAGAATAGATGCTGATGGCACAACGGATTCTAAATAGTTAACGACCTAAAGCCTAAGCGGCGAGGCTGAAAATTGAGGATGAAAACTGTGAGCGGGACTCATTAGCGCGCAAGTCTCCATTGATGCAGTGTTACCTTGTCTTGATTCACCAACATTTCTTCACCCAGTGCCAACAGGAGAACCTGAATAGAATTGTTAATCAATATCAAACTCACAGATCCTCACTTTGTTGATAGAGGTTTGTTGAACCTGCTGAGCCTTGCAGCAAAACATGGCTTGCATGAACAAATACCGATACTAGTAGCCACCAATGCCTCTACATTGCGTAGCTGACGACCCTTACTCTTTCAATTCAGCCGAAATTTTCTCAAGCGTTTCGGAGAGCGTAATTACCTGCCATTGGTGATGCAAGTCAGCGCGCAGAGTGAGATAGCGACGTGAAAAGATTTGTCAAGTCTATAGACACAATCCTGAAAGACCTACCTTTAAGAACAGCCATTTGCCCAGCATAAATGCGATCGGCTCCAAGTTCGCCAGCGTGATCCACTCTTATGATCTTCTCCAAGAGAGCTCTTCGAGCAGCCGCTGTGTGAGCGGCACGAAAGAACACGCGATTCATCTGGTAAGCTATTCATCAAATAACGTCAAAACTCATCACTAAATACAGAAGCCGAAATCGAGTATTCACAAACAAGGAGGCCGTACACAACAAATATTATCATCCCATTTCTCTTACAATTTAATAGCACAAGAAACGGCCCAAGATTATCACTCCTACGTTATCTTCATTATGAAATCACATTCTGAGATGAGTTCAGGGAGAGACCAAAACTTCAGTGAGGGTAGTACTATAGAGCTGTCCAACTTAAACACGATAATATATCAATTCTCGTCGTCCAGCGAACAAAGGCTCAGCGCCTTTAAGACCATACCGCTTCCACGCATTCCCCAATCGACGTGCGAGCCCCATACGCATCACATAGCTCTACTCGCCTAAGGTCTCTCCCGGCTACATGTGCAATGCATAAGTACAGTCCGTAGAGAAATAAATCGTGTTTCAGTTTTAGGGTTTCAATAGATTTTACTTTGTCTTCACTGATGGCAGCCCCACTTTGCCGCGTTTGCCTCACTTCTTGTGAAGGAACACAACTTAGACTGAGTTCGTGCAGGGTGTCTTCAGGAAGGAACTGGACACACCTTCAAGAGGGTGATACTGCTGTGAAGCACATTAGATCACCGTCAGAGTTTGAGACAGCGCTTTTCAAATATATGGCTTTTCACAAGGAAAGTCGCCTGAACAAAATCGTATGCCCCTTCAGGAGTAATATGTACCAAGCCGGAAGTATAGACCAAAACGAATCGAATACGCAGTAGATATTTAAGCGCTTGTAGCAATTGAAAAGTTAAAGAAAAATAAAAAAAATAATGTTCAGTTCTTGTGTACTAGGTAAAGCAATGAAAAGTCTACTCATGCCCATAACGACTACTTACAACTATACAAACACTGCGAACGGTTCACTATAGGCTACACTCCATCAACACAAATTTATCGAGAAGAGAATGCGTATCGGATAGATGAGTTCTGTAACTCAAAAAAGATGGAACTCAAAAGCATAACTGATTCTTTGTTCTCGATTTTATCAAGGTCAAATCAATCAATTAAATGAAAACAGAATAACAGACCACCCTTTGGAAACGAAAACATCACAGTAGATAACGAATAGCACAGAAGGAAGACAAAACTCAGCAAACAATCCTATAGAAGGTAGAAAAATTAAATTAAAATTGTATCATTCGTCGCAAATGTGAAAGTAACGCTTTGCTTTGCAAACAAAATTCCAACCCTTTTTACAAACAATCAAGTCATAATTTCTCATACAGAACTTTGAACTAGCTGTCAATAGCTAACATTGTTAGCGATTATCAATGATAGGTTACGCCATCGTGGCTGTGACCATGGGAAGGGCTAAAAACTGGAGGGCTACTGTATCCCTGTTGTGCGCTTGCTGGATTTCCATAACCAGCTACACCGTAAGCTGCATTATACTGGTCCATTTGAGGATTAGATCCATGCGAACCGGCCAGTGGAACTATGGCCCGTCATCAGAAATAAGTACTGTGTACTCAATACGGATTAAAAAATTACGTTTCACAAAAGTCGGCATTGATATAAGAAACCAAAACTACTTTGACCAGTGATCAGTGAATGACACGTAATTCCCTAGACATGGTCATAGTGATGCCGTATTTCCACCACTCTGGTCATGGGAATGATCGTGACTGTGGTTATCTCCATGAACATGTGGGTCACCATACGTATGCCCGTGACCCTGAATATGAAAAATATGACCTAGCATTCGAAAGAAATAATTCGTTCGTTGGCTGACTGGAACTAAAAACGAAAAGACTAACCGGATTCGTTCCCTCAACCGTGTGCCATGCAGCGTCTTTAACAATCTAAAAGGGAAACACGCTTGAAATGCAGAACTGCTAGACGAGTGAATCCAATAGAAGCATTCAAAATAACTTGCTGACCTGAACTGTGAGCATGCTTACAACAGATGACATCTTATCAGTGACAAGAGTTAGTACGTTTTGTTCGTCTGCGTCCCTTCGAACTCGCACGTCCACAGTTCCAACCTGTAAAGAGTTGCGTGTTATCGAATTTTATATCATTTGAATGGGAACAAAAATGAAAATAAGTACTTAATGAAGGACTAACTAGCTGCCCGAAATCCAGTTGCCAAAAGTGACGTGAGCGTATTTCCAGAACACCGTCGATAGTTGACGCTTCAGAAATACATCTAAAAGCATGCTTCATTGAAACTGAAGGTAGACCAAAAGAAAACCCTGGGCATGGAACGTCTATAAACGCAGTATCAACTCGCTACTGTGAAGTTACGTGTTTTATATAACTAGAGGAAAACAGCGGCAGCACGTCACAAAGCGTGCCGGGACTTGAGAAGCAACATTGAGAAAATAAAAAGGAAAAGGGGGTCGAAAAGTCAGCAACACCCATCATGGCTCACGCGCTGGCTCAAATGCTTGTGAGTCTAGCTTTTTCACTTTTGCAGAGCTTAAACTATCAGACAAGATGGCTGATAATCGGATAATATATTCTGGCGCATCAGCCGGGAAAAGGACTCGGGCCACCCAAGTGGCACGTGAACATTTTACCATTGAACCACCGGCGTTTCGTCCGCTGACTCCGGTGCCTGTAAGCCATTGTTGACCGCTACAGTAAAGCAGTCAAGTGCTTCAGTTATCAGTTAAAAACTGCTGATTTAAAGGACAGTACAAGAGCGTCGTTAAAAAAATACTCTTGCAAAAATACATCAAAGAGAAGATAAAACATGAAAGATTTTGAAGCATACCTGTCAATTTGATTGAGAAGATGAGGAGGTGCTGTCTGCAATAGAATCATGCCGGTATACGTGGATAAAGGCCACATTGTCGAAAATACCGCCACCGACAATAAAAGACAGCAGACAGGGTCTGCCCAAGGGAAATCATGTCTGTAAAAGATCATGTTTTTGATGTTTATGTCAGGTGTATCGATATGATTCGTATTATTTTACCTGAAGTGTTCACAGAACTGCATCGCGCTGTCGGCGGCAACAAATCAGTTGATAATTCGTGGTAATAGAAGGCGGGATAAACCGGGGATCACCCAACAAATGGCGTGGCAAATATCCGCGGCATGCTCCTGAAGAGGTAGGTGAAGAAATAGCTATCAAATCAACATCAGAAACACAGCACTGCTACTGCAAGTGAGTGGACAATTGTTTCTCAGAAGGTTTCTCGGCACTATTACCTTTTGCTGCCCCTTTTCCAAAGAAACTGAGCTGGATTTTTCAGCGAAATTTTGGAAATGGACGAAGATTCAGCTAGAGAGTTCTCCATCGGGTAGTTCGCCTCATTAAATACAGATATCGCATTTGTTGGATGCTAAAATGTCTGGCACCCGTTGTCAAACCCATGAACTCGTGAAAACTAGCAGTAGGAGTAATTGATAGGGGGAACATAAAGAAACAAGCATTTGTGTCCTCGAGAACCGTACTTACGCTTTGGGAATATGCTGCTTATGGAAGTACTAAGCGATTTGGAGGCGCGGGCACAGCCGTTCTCACCACCGAGTTACGGTTCATTTTAACACAATAACTGGCTAATAGTCTCTAGGTATATAAACCCCAAAACGCGACTTTGGCCAACATTCTCACAAAATCTCAAAAGAAATATGAGCTTTCTCAAGACGAACATCGACATCTTTCGTTGAAGAATTATGAGAAGTGGAATAACAGTAGCAAGTGTACCGTCATACGCGTCCGAGGATCAATGTCGTGCAATACTTCTTCTATCGGATCACTGAAGATACAGTTGGACTGACCTTGTACGCCACGTGTCGGCCAAAATAATTCGATGCGCATGGTCGTCGTGTTGAACTGACTCGATATTGTATGAAGCTTCTCCTTAAGGGAGCGGAGCGGTTCAAGCTTGGGAAAGGTGAACCGATGACCATGTACGGAGACTACATCAGCCGTGCGAATCCTGCTCACGGATGAACTGGGCATGTGCCGAAATCAACGGCGCCTGGGTAAAGACTCCTAAAACTATTGAAGGGTAGCTCTGACCAAAAAATGTTTCCAACGGGTTACAAGGTAGAGTTAAGAAGACCCAACAGTAGAGGGTTCCTCGAATGGGAACTTCTTTCACAAAAATTCACACTCGGTTACGAAACGGTTAGAGAGCACAAAAGTTGTGGAATTAGCAGTGTCTGAGGCGTACTAAGCATGATACAAATGAGCAGAGGACCCCTTCATGGGGGAGGGGAGCTTTCCCGGGTGGATTTGCTTTTTCTCCTCGACCGCTACTCGCCTCGGGCACACCAGAAACGCAGGTTGCACATTTCCAAGCCGTTCTGCTTCGAGCTCTTCTGCGCCACAGTTGGCCGTGTGAGAGGTTCTTGGCATAGCAATCATCAGTGAGTCTAGCCACATGACCGGCCACTTCCGGGAATGGCTTCCACAAGGTGTTTGAAGGCAGCGATTACGATAGATCCTGAAGGGGTTAGAGGGGACGTGGGGTGCTCAATAGTACGCCAATGGCGAAAAAAGCAAAGAAATCCGTCAAAAATAAGCAAAATAGTACCCCTTTGATTGCCCTTTCATTTTCGACCATGGATGAGCGACGGTAAAGAAAGACGTTGTTCGGACGTGTTAACCCCGATAGCCGCCATCATGCCAACAAGCATAGTGTTTTGATTGATAAGGCATTACATGGGCAAGTTGGAAGATACAGCCGCTAAAAGGGAAATGATCTTCCAAAATGAAAAGCCAACAGCAAACAGCTCCCCAAGTCATCAACTAACTAGTGGGCGTAACCCCTGCTAAGGGGGGCTAAGGGTGTGGACATCGTTAATGTTAACCGCTTTGCCGAGATTCACGTAGGAGGAGACTCACTCGATCTCCTGGCCTTGCAGGTAGGATCGGCTGGTACTGAACTTGTTCGTTGTGCATCCATTGAGTCTTGCCGGGATGGATTTGCGATTTTGCCGGCTTCTTAACTGATGAGGCTCAAGGATTGCGCCATATCGGCGGAGTCCAAGCCTATCAGTAGGGATTAGCTACGAAACCCCTCAATTCGATAGAGGGTAGCGAAGGAGAGGAAGTCAAGTGATGATGGTAGACGGGGCTGCATCAAAATTTAAGTTTCCTTTCCATGCCTTTGGAAATTGCGTTCT
>MU871784.1:12681-23021 GCA_036418205.1 Ostertagia ostertagi | reverse complement strand
GTGTCCGGCCCACCTTATCTTCGATTCCTTGGCGAAAACGGCAGCGTCCCTGATCTTCGATCGTTGGCGTAGTTCGGCACTCCGGATTCCCCTCTGCACTTGCGTTATCCAACGCGCTGTCGAGAGGACGATGCTAGGAGTAACCCTATACACGCAAGTGCAGAGGGGAATCCGGAGTTCCGAACTACGCCAACGATCGAAGATCAGGGACGCTGCCGTTTTCGCCAAGGAATCGAAGATAAGGTGGGCCGGACACGTCATGCGATTTTGCGATGACCGTTGGACCAGAGCGGTTACCGACTGGATCCCTCGGGACGTCAAACGAACACCTGGACGACCGCCGGCCCGATGGTCAGACTTCTTCACGAAAGCTCTGAACGAAAGGAATGAAGGACTTCGTGTCCCTCGAGCGAGGAGGATCCACTGGACAACTCTACAGGGACGAATGGAGACGTTGCTGGCGCCCGCTCGAGCAAATCGACGATCAACGGGACGACAGGTGATACAGGTGACAGGTGACAGTGTAGGCAATAGACGACTAAATTGTCCCAAATTCACATATTATATACAGAATCAAGTGTAGATTACGATAAGCAACATAATTTTTTGAAAACGAGATTCCTTTTGAAAAATACGAATTTTTATAAAAAAAGTTTGGAAACTTCTCAATTCCACAGCGAATTCGGCAAAATAGCTCTCGAATCTACATGATAAATTAACTATTCGATGAGTAGCTGTGAATTTCTATGTCAGCGTCGTTTTTATTGACATGGAGTTGATTATAAAATAATTTTAGGACTTTTAAGTCGAACCCTGCACACTGTGAACTAAATCGCATTGTTTGGTGGGATTCTTAACTGGAATGTGGGTTGAGCGACATGCCAGTTCTTCCGTGGGATGTAGAACTCAATTAGACTTCAGATCTTGACTTGGTCGCTTCATAACAGCTTCTTTTTCTGGGTTTAGGAAGGCGGCAGTGAGGAGGTAGGCCTGCATTGGGTCATTTCCACGATAGAAAACCCATCTTTTCGGCTAGTTCTGACTATCGAAAGGGAAGCATTGTATTCTACAGACTATTCTTGTACTTAGCCCAACCCACATTTCGCTGGATACATAGAACTGGGGAATCGCCGAATGGTCGGACACATCTTCATCCATGACAATACTTCCACTATTTCTGACTGTTGGAATCTTATACTCAAAATGAGGTTTCCATTTGACTGAACACTTCACAGGGTCCACAACATCATTTTAGGAAGATAGAAATCCATTCGTCGCTGAGGACAAAGTTTTACCTCTCGCCTTCGGTCCATGTTAGCCGTTAGTGTGCGGAAGCCAGTTGGGCCATCCTGCTCTTGAAGCCCAACAATGGCTTCTTGTTGGGATATCATCCGTAATATTCACCAGGTCGCGGCCGATGTTGGGCTGTGCTTGGACTTTCATATGATTAGGTTCAAACCAGAAAAAATCGTCTCTTAGTTGGGCATATCGGGGGTACGGGGCGTGCCAACCACCCTTCGAAGTATTTGAGGAGGGCCAATTTTCTTGTGAGAATACTTTTTTGTGAATGATCATTCTTCTTATGCTTACTCGGCTCCAAAAACACTAAAAACATTCGATAATATTGCTTCCGTAGAGACTGAACTACTAAGAAACAATTTCAATTTCGTATTCCGGATTGTAGGGTTTAAAAAAGGACCCATGGAAAAACTGCTTCCTTTGCATATGAATTCATTTTGAAATTACACATTACTCAATGGTTGAACTAAAATTAACAGAAACAAGTAAACATTGAAGAGTAGGAATCATAATGATGAGGGAAACAAAAAGTTTCCAAACTTTTGACGCGCCATTACTTGAAAAAATCTTATTTCTCAAATATGATTATGGATTTTTGGAAATTATTCTTCCCGTCGTATTCTGACTTGATTTTGTATGAATATCTAAATTTGAGACAATTTCGTTATGTGTCGGCCGCGCTAGATCAAAAATAAAAAAGTTTCCAAACTTTTGACCGCTACTGTATATCTGTTCAACTCCTTGATCTCTTAGTGCGTTCCAGACCATCGTTGGCTCCACTGAATCAAACGCTTTTTTGTAGTCGATGAAAGTCATTACGAGCGGTAAGTGATATTCGCGAGATGCTTCAATGATTCGTCGACAGGTTACAATATGATCGAGCGTGCTGAAGTTCCGACCTAAGCCTGCTTGTTCTGTCGTAATGGGACGATAATTTGCTAGGTCTTCCTTGTCGCCATTTCTTGAATAGCAACACCGTCGATGACTGCTTCCATGCTTTTGGAACTTTGCATTCCGTTATGTAACGTGTGTATCTCTTGGCAAGCGCTTGATATAAAGTTGGCCCACAGGCTTGCAGGAGCTCAATGGTAATATTGAGGAATACGAAATCAGATCCGGTGAAGTTTTGCGAAGTGGAGGCAGAGTCGTGAATACCGACCAAGAAAACATCTCTGACTAGCTTTCTGTTCTTATTCATTGTTCTGAACTTTCGTGCAGAACGCAAGAACTACGATATTCCATTCCAAACTAATATTGTGCAGTTCTCGGACTACGATATCTTCTCTACGACTTCTAAAATTTGGACAGTCGCAATTCAATCACTTCGAAAAGACTATCGCAATATACGGGGGCATTTGTTTAAAAGTGTGCATTCTGGTTAAGTCGTGATCGTATGCTTGCTGAGAACTGGTGCGAAACGCCCGTTGCGCAAACAACAACGAGGGAGTCGTATTCGGCCTAAGGAAAGGGAGGGGATCGTAAACGAGGAAACCAGCGGTGGGATGCATAGCGATCCTCAGCTGCTGAGGAGTGGAGGGATGTGCATGTAGTAGGAAAGTTAATTTGTGAGAAAATGTGATGAAATACAATTTGCAAAGGAACTAATAAAATTATAATAACATAATCCCACAAGTGAAACAGGATTACCATGACACACAACTACATTCGCAAAATATTACCGTCTCGAGGGAAGTGGCGGACCTTCAAATGCCAGTGCGACTGCTGATAACTAAGAAACTCACATATAAGATTTACTCCGATTAACCTTCATTACAACAATTGTTTCTACGATTTTCAACGAGTAACCGTCATGGTATGAGTATTTCTCTCACAACCCGACAGAATTCTAATTGAAGGATTGAGGAGGCACAAGGTCAGGTGGGAAGCAGGTCTATCTTCTGCTGCTGAACTACATCCATAATTTACCTCCACTGTATATGTTCGCACAGCCTGTAAACATACTTCACATGGCGGTGGCCACCTACCGATACATTTAAAATGGCATCGTTTGAACTCAAGGTTCGCCAGATTATGAGTGTTTTCAGCTAGTGTCGCCCAACTAGTGTGGCACCGGTAGTCCTAGCCTGTGGAATGTTCCGGATAACTTGCGGTTCATCATACTTACTATCAGGTCGCTCAAATAGTACGGTGCTCACTATATAACTCGAAAATTCACGCAAAAAACGCGACCTCGCTTTTTTCCATTATAACTCGGTCTAAAATTATTTCAGAAAGTGAAGATATCATTGAATTTAGCTCGTCGAGATCTGCAAGAGTGTGTGTTCAAGTTCCTAGTAAGCCCCATTGCGCCATGCACTCGAGTCGCATCACGATAAAAAAAATCGTTTGTAAATATGGTGCGCATATAATCCCGCTTATGCATCATGATCGTTCTTCAGAGAGATGGGTCTCAGCAGTTGCCCCAGAACGCGCCAGCTATTCAACATCGTCCATTTCATTGTGAACTGATCGATTTCTTTTTTCCAGATTTCATAATCCCTATTTCATTTTAAGTGCTGAATGACTAAACATCTATCTCCTTTTCTCGCGCTCAAATGAAAATCCTAGATCGGTTTTCTCAGCAGGATAGTCAGACCTATTTGCGGAAATTCCCTGTGGAAATGCTATCGCATGATATGAATCACTGCCCGCATGTGGAACTTTCGTTTTGGTTTTTCATCGTTTTCTGCCTTCTCCCTGCCGTCGGTCAACCTTCCCAGACCTTGGCGGCCACGTGTCCCTATCTGTCCTGCTGAGAATCGATTTAGGAATTCCTTGTGAACGCGAGAGAAGGAGATACATGCTCAACCAATTCGCATTGAAATGAAACCACGGGAACCATGAAATATTGGAAAAAAAGAAGTCGATCAATTCTAAACAAATGCAAGGAGCCATGTTAGAATACTGTGCGCGTTCTAGAACATTGCACACTTCTGAGCCCACATCTCTGAAAATTCCCATCATCGCATAAAGCCGACCGTATATGCGCACCCACATCATACAAACAACTTTTTCTCGAGATGCAACTCGAGGGGCAATCCGACAAGGGGCTTTCTAAGAACTTGAAAACATATTCTTATAGATTTCGACGATCTAAATTCAATTTCATCTTTAGATTATGAGGAACTCAATTTTAGACCGGATTGTAATGAAACACAAACCACTTAACACGACAATCGCTTTGTTGCGTGACTTATCCAAGCTATATGGCGTACCCGTGCCGTTCGATCTAAAATATTGAAACACCGCCAGCTTTGCATGAAAACAATAGCCCCATTTGTTTGAAATAAAAATAGTTTATTTAAACATATAACACCGTTTCAATCACACCCAATGTAATTTCTCTGTTTTGGTAGAATTTTCATCAATACGTAGCCAAAACTCATAGGGAGGCCGACACGACATAACAGTCATCAACAGCCGATTAACCTCCTCTAAAATCATAAGTGTACGACGAGCCGACAATTGCCGGTTCACACAAACTACATATCCCATCGAGTCCAATATTAGATCGGCGACAACGTGCAGCGCCAACTTTGTACAGGTTTTGCACGGCGTATCCTGCAGGTGGGCGGCCTAGCGCTATTGAGGTAGAGGATCAGACCTCATTTGTTCCTTGAAGCACAATACACTGGTGTGCAAAACTCAAGGGCAATATGGATAAATTGACCTAACTCATTAACAACCCGATGGAACTGGATGAAACTGTGCAAGCATAATGCTGAAGTCTTACAGTCATGAACGTCAGAAGGGTCTCATATATCCTGCAGTCGGCTTCAATTGGAACCAAAAAAAGAAAGAAAGAGTGGTCACGCAGAACGAGGGTTTGGTGGGACAGGACAAGAGGGAGTGTACTGAGCAGGGAGAAGTTACTGTGGAATGTAGTGGTGTTCTTGATTACAGCAAGTCTCAGAGACAACACGAGGGTGACTTCACGCGAGGAAGAATCACCGGGAAACTGGAAGAAGGAAGATTTGTAACGAGTGTGGTCCAGGAGTTTGATGTTGCTCACACCATTGTTTTGTGCGCATAAGGAGCAATATGGACTGCAGCCACTGCTGCCCCTAGAAGAGTAGGTGGTGGATCACGATCAACCGCAACAGCAGGTGATTGCTAGGTTTTGCAACAGGCAAAAATGGACCCACGTCAGTCACATGCTGCAGTTGCAAAAACATTTATCAGGATTGTAAGGCATGTAATCCCAGTCCGGACAGTGGCACAGTGACCGCATAGGGATGGTCTCTCTGACCGACCAACAGTATCTGGTGTTCCTTCGAAACCCGCGCATCGGCGGGAACATTTGCTAGGTGCCGGGACATTAGCGATGGACCACTGATTTGGATGATCGCGTGTTCTTCTCAGTTAAGATCAAATTGGAATGTAAGTAGTGATTTTGGACTTATCCGCATGTGGCGAGAATAGGAACATGTAATGCACCCAGGACCATCGTTCAACATGATTGTTTTGATAGTCCATTCGATATGGTGTGGGGAGGCATAAAGTTGCAAGGGCGTACCAACCTCCCAACTCCTGATCGCGGAATGCTTTCTGATCGACGTTATTGTGACGCTGTACTCCTCACTTATGTGCATCTTTTCAAGGGTGCCTTTGACCTCAACTTCAATCGTATGGAGGACAAGGTGCGAGAGCATCGAGCAGCCTAGGTGGAACTCTGGAAAGCGAGGATTTCCGGCGATTGGTGAAGCCTGCCCGCTTTCCCCAGTCAAATTCTATGGAGCACGTGTGGCGTGCATTCAGGAGAGCTATTGTAGCGCATCCCCATGCGCCAACAACTGTCCAGCAGTTGTCAATCGCGGTCTTCAAGGAACGGATCGCTTCTCCACAACAATTCTTAACCAACCAGTCCGTAGTGTTCATACACCCCATCAAGAACCAGCTCCTCTCTTTTCGAATGTCTACCATGAGTTTAGCCTCACCCATCGACCGCTTCAGACAGGGTATTTGAAGAAAAATGTCTTTTCCAATCGCCCCTTTGCGCTTTTCTGCTAGTAACTCTCTGCACTGTACCGCAACATTTACTTCTATGTATGTGCCAAATTTGATCCACCTAGGTTAGCTAGCAACCAGATATCATGTGAAAAGTTACTTCCGTCCCTAAGTATTGCACACCAGTGTATCATTCCCGTAGTTTCTTATGATTTAGTAGGAGGGTAGAAGAGTGTACTCAAATATGATTAATCTGAATAATCTGATGCATTTTTATCTTCGAGCAAACTGAGAGAATGAAGCAAATTCACTTACATAAATTCCAACGATTCAATGGATGGACCAAAGCGTCGACGTTGGATTCAGTACTAGGCTATCTCGGACTTAGTTCTGCATGCGTCCTCTACACCGCTACTCTTCAACTATCAAATTCCACTCTCGACTTGGCTTTCCGAACTGATCTGTTACATTCACCATTGATTATTAATTCTTTAATAGTGTCTTCGAACATGTTCTGCTGCTGTTCTGCGAGACTTCTTCCTTTTTGCCTTTCGAAGACTCCTTAACCAGATGACCTCGTAGACAGTAATGATGTGAGTGATTGTCACGTAGACGACAAGTTGTCAAGTATGTTAGGCCGTGTCGGACATTCCGACGCACATGCGCGTCGGCATCATACCGCGTCGGGTACTCCCCTTTCCCGCACATGCCCGAATTCTTCCGAATTTTTTTGCTACCATTCTACAGACAATATATTACCATGCTTATGAATGACGTGGTCCACAGAAACAGATGAAGCATTTGCCGTTGATTGATTTCTTTTTGGCATGCCACTTCTTTTTACAGTGGTTGGAATGGAATGCTATTTGGCCTATACAATGCTTTGTTGAAGAGTACAAGTCATGTTTTTTTATCCTCCCAGACAAGTCTGGTACCAATTAACCGACCCCGGAGGGATGGAAGGCTTGGTTGGCCCGGGCGACTCACGACCCAGGATTTGATCCCCGGACCGCTCGCGTGGTAAGCGTGCCACTTGCCACTACACCACTTCCTCCTATAATATGGTCCGTGGAGGAGTTAAAACAACAGTCCCAGCAGGGTTTTCTACCTTCGACACTAATGGTGTGGAACGATGCGCTAGCCCTAGTCAAGAACATAAAAAGTGTGACTGAACAGAAAACTCACCTGGAACAGGGTGAATATCGGTCGAGGAAAATCCTCGACAGGGGTCGTATTTGTCAGGGTGGGTCATGGGGGGTCGTACTCGTGGGGGTCAGTAACGTCAGTGGCATCGTGGTGCAGATAGGAGGAGAGGGTGTAGCGCAGCAGAAAACAAGGATATGTGAGAAAACATGATATAAAATATTCTTTGCAGGTTCAGTCGCTCCGTCCCTCTACCTTCGAGAAGGAAGTATTTGAAAGTAGTACAAAGAATGAAAGTGCATCTTTGCAAGGAACAGGGTCACATGTGCACACGCGCTGCGAAGGCATTTCCTCTATCTACCGCCCGCTCCCTCGCCCTTAATACCTCGTTGAGAATGACACTGTTGTTAGGGACGCTGTCGCAAAAACGACAATAGTTCTGGAAAGACCCTGGGCAAATGAAGCTGTTCCTTAGGTTACAGGAGTTACGAAATGTGTTTACTACAATACAGTTTCTGTCAACAGGTCATCATCATATGTATAACACCTTTCAATAGATTCTACAACTTGAGTGGAGGTCGGATGCATGGCCTATACTGAGACGAAATCGGATGATGACGATTGCCCCTTTTCTTATTGCTTACGTTGGAGAATTTATTCTAGACACATTTCGAGAGTTGCCAACGAATTAACTTGCAATGGTGAAGAAGGGAGCGGCTTTTTAGGTGGCCGAGATCCATCCTCGACGCAGGTATCTCCTCAAATAAGCTGTTTGAAAAAAGCTAAAGCAGACCATCAGAAAGCGCAAACCTTCCGCTTTCCAAAACCTTCTTTCTTTTTCAAGATCTTACAAAATAAGAGAGATATTGCCTTTTAAGTGGCAAAAACTCGCATGAAAATTTCAGCATCCTCGACGCTGCCTCGACAAAATTTGAGAGACCCTATCTCTTCGAGTTCGGCAAATCTGACCCACGGATAAACGCGCTGCAACTGAATGCTTTGCTGTACATTGATGGAACTCGCTTATTCACATCAAATCAAAGTTAGAGGGGTCGTATCAAGAGCCGATCTGAGGGGGGGGTCGTACTGATGTGACCACGTCCTCGACACGATTTTCACCCTGCCTTGGGAAACCGCTGAAAAGGGAGCTAAACAGCTTCTAAGGGCGTGGTTCCTAATTGGCTGCAATCCCTCGGCCGATTCCAACCACGCCCACTTCGAAGCCGTTCAGCTCCCTTTCTAGCGGCTTTCCAAGGTGAGTTTTTTGTTCAGTCACACTTTTATGTTCTTGACTAGGGCTAGCGCATCGTTCCACACCATTAGTGTCGAAGGTAAAAACCCTGCTGGGACTGTTGCTTGAATACGCTTTTCTCAACGAAAGGTTTTCTGACTCACTAAATCTTCAGTTTAATTCAATCTTCGACTTTTATTTGCAGAGTAAACAAGCAGTCAAAACAAAGCAAAAATGCAGACAACAATAAGATACAATAATTTCAAGGAATTACGATTCCATGCATGACGTGATTTCTATTTTCTATTAACACATTCACGCCGATGGCCGCCCATATGGGCTGCCAACAACATGTGCTCCTGGGACGATGGCAGCCCATATGGGCTGCCAGCTGATAATCGCTTGCCAGGCGCTAGGAATGGACAGATAGGTGGGTAAATCTCGTAATCGAGTGTAAAATGCTTTTAAATTCCTTCACGGGGAAAGTGAATAAATGCTCTCTTTTCGTAACCACTATTTGTCGTTCTGATCGAAATCCTACTGTTATATGTTTAGATAATCTTTACGCATTGGACATTGCAGAAATTATTTTGTGACATTCATGTTTTTGTTCATTTACAAAACAAAATCTGCGGTTATGTGGTGAGGCGGCGGCGCCCACAAAATCGCGTCCGTCCCACGCGACCGAAAAGTGGAAAAGGGGCGTCGTCGTGAATGTGTTAAGCAGTCGATACAAGAGAATTTTCCATATCTACTGCAGCGCGTTTTGACCCTTTTTGGTTTTTGAGGTCGCAGAGAAGTCCCTTATTCTTGACACATAGATGCGTAACATTCTAAACACTGCCTGTTAATTCCATTCGAGCGTTCAACTACTTCTTCAACACATGTTGCATGGGAAGCAACTGACTTGAAGAGTCTTCACGCTCAACGTTCAGCAGCGATTCACCACCACCTTGGCGTCGTTTATCCGAAGAGACACAGCCCATATCCGAGAGTTGGGGTAGGCGTGTCGCCGGAAATGACGTGGCGGCAGCTGCACTTGATAGAATTATGTGGATAAGCTGCTTCCAACATTTCGCTGGATATCAGCAAAGCATGCTGGCAACAGCTTATCCACGCAACTTCTATCAAGTGCACGTCACTTCCGGTGACACGCCTACCCCAACTTTCGGATATCGACTATAATGTGAACATGCACATTATAGCTTTCCACATACAGTAGTGGCCAGAAATTTATGAACAAACGGTTTTTTCATGATTTCTCTTTTGAAAGTCACTGGAACGTCTCCAAATTTGCAACAATTATTAACTACGTGTTTTATGATCCACACAGAAAATTTCAACCTTCAGCTCAAATTTGGGTTTAGAAAATTTTAGATTTTTCGAAATTAATGAAGGCAGGTGAAAGATCACTTGATCCGTTTATTTGATTCAAATAATGTATAACCCAACAGAACAGTCAAGTAAACAGTCACTAACATTAAGCAAGACTAGCACATTGCCCAGAACTCTCTAAAGTATTGGATACATAAACTGGATTTGAATGTGGGGGCAACTTATGAACTCACCCTTTACTGGGGGGCCCTCTCTGTAGTCCCGTCTTTTCGTGGCTCTTTCATTGACATACGGATTCGTGAGTCCTCTTCTAGTGGTTCTGTATTGTTTTGTTAAAGTGTCTGGCCTAGCCGGTCTTTTAAAAGCACCCCATGCCGTCGAAACC
>MU871783.1:0-17371 GCA_036418205.1 Ostertagia ostertagi | reverse complement strand
CTACTGCTTCACATTTGGGCCTCATTACCCAGACCAGCCATCGCCGTGGGCCTTTAAGTAACAAAGCATCACCTGACTGATTCCCAAACGATATCTATGCTGATGTATGTCCATTCCTTCAAGAATCTTCGATACAGCAGCTCGATCGTCGAGCGCATTATCGATAGAAGAGTTCAGTTCATCTTCGACCAAACATCCAAAACGACGGCGGAAATCACGAAACGAGACCCGTTCCGGATATCCTAAAGTCACTTCGAATCATACCACATTTCGCTGACATCGCCAAAGTTCACCCACCTCTGTTATTGGCTCTGATTGAATCGATCAACAGTATTGAGCGGAGTTGACCTCGCACAAACGGCACGTCGATTGCCTCATAAGATCCGGAAGCTGAGCGCATATTTGGAGATGGCTGGATGCAATGCACAAAGTGAGAACGATGGCCGCGACGAAGCGAGGAAAAAACGTAGTCCTGAAACAAATTTTGTTATTGCAGCGGCCTCAAAATCTAGCATATGAACGGTAACCACCAGAAATTGCTGGAACTGAGTTATTATGTTTTTCCAATGAGTAATCTCCTTTACCCTACACCTATGGAGCACTCCTACCTGAACATTTTCTTGAGAATTTCAATTTAAGAATATTTAACATGTAAATATTAATATATAGCAGCACCCATGTAGTAGTAAAAAAGAATGTTTTTCCTTTAGTTCGATTGAGTGCTTGGCCGCAAAACCTGTGATTGCCAATCCGCAAAAGATATGCGTGTAATTCAACAAATTTTTGAAATGCTCTGACAAAAACACTCAAAATCCAAAGCACTAAGGAAAGAAATGGAGCAAAAGAGCTACTACTAGCCTTACTTCATTAACAAGCCATCCTAGTCTGTGAGATGGCTGAAAATGAAGATAAATCGTTCTGTGTTGCAGACGTCAACCTATGTTCTAGTATTACCCATGAATACACTTCTACTAGAATAACAACAATTATCGGATGATAATGCTCCTACACAGAGCTTGAGGAGACACCCAAGGCCTGGATACATTAGTGTTTTTTACTTTCCAAAGACGACCACCCACTCCGAAGAAATGCAGTATTTGGTTGGCTCGGCCGCACATTGCGTTTTAAGAACCAGTTTTGCTCCGCCCGCTATCGCGCGCATCACACGGCAGGCTTTAGCGAAACTGGAGGGTCCATGGAATATCAGCATGTGGTACTCCATTAACCCCCTCACTATCAAATGTGTTAGATTTTTCCCAGTCTCGCTGAAGTCCATGGAGAATACGCGTGATAACGTCTGGAGCTGACCTGGCATATTTTCTCACAACTGTAAACATCCACCATTCTTCCTGAATTCAGATAATTTAGCGGTGAATAGGATTGCAGTCAGTCTCGAAATGAAAATGAAATATGCCTATGTGAGGAGCTAAGGCTTATCATTTATTTACATTCACCATTATTTAGAACCCCGAAAGGATTAGCGGTTTAATGAGTTTGGGCTTTCTTGATAGGAACGAAAGTTATCATTTGCTGAAGACTTGTTGAATTCATGCAATAGACTGCTATTAAGTAGGCTGGTCATACAATGATACAGTGTGCACGTACCACTACAAATACAATTTGTAAGTAGGGACGCTCCAGTGTCAGCGCAAGCCACGTAACGGAATCGACGACTTTTGCGTTCTGACGCCCCTTATCAGCCCTTATCAGTTGTAACCACTTTCCATCACCTACCAACAATGTCCCCGTCCCACCCCACATGACACCTGCGAGTATGGACGCTGTAGTGTCAACGCAAGCTGGGTAATGGAATCGACGACTTTTGCGTTCTGACGCCCCTTATCAGCCCTTATCAGTTGTAACCACTTTCCATCACCTACCAACAATGTCCCCGTCCCACCCCACATGACACCTGCGAGTATGGACGCTGTAGTGTCAACGCAAGCTGGGTAATGGAATCGACGACTTTTGCGTTCTGACGCCCCTTATCAGCCCTTATCAGTTGTAACCACTTTCCATCACCTACCAACAATGTCCCCGTCCCACCCCACATGACACCTGCGAGTATGGACGCTCTAGTGTCAACGCAAGCTGGGTAACGGAATCGACGACTTTTGCGTTCTGACGCCCCTTATCAGCCCTTATCAGTTGTAACCACTTTCCATCACCTACCAACAATGTCCCCGTCCCACCCCACATGACACCTGCGAGTATGGACGCTGTAGTGTCAACGCAAGCTGCGTAACGGAATCGACGACTTTTTGCATTCTGACGCCCCTTATCAGCCCTTATCAGTTGTAACCACTTTCCATCACCTACCAACAATGTCCCCGTCCCACCCCACATGACACCTGCGAGTATGGACGCTGTAGTGTCAACGCAAGCTGCGTAACGGAATCGACGACTTTTGCGTTCTGACGCCCCTTATCAGCCCTTATCAGTTGCTATCGCTTCCATTCATGTACCACCATTGTCCCGGGACCACACTACATAACACTTGTAAGTATAGACGCTCTAGTACCAATATGAACGACAAAACGAAATTGGCGATGCTCGCTTTCTAGCCCCTCTTATCAGCTATTATCAGTCGTTATCAGTTCCTATCACGTACCACTT
Organism: Ostertagia ostertagi; assembly: GCA_036418205.1. Taxonomy (NCBI): domain Eukaryota; kingdom Metazoa; phylum Nematoda; class Chromadorea; order Rhabditida; family Trichostrongylidae; genus Ostertagia; species Ostertagia ostertagi. Next base: position 14,755 of record MU871783.1, on the reverse strand, counting down.
GAGTCCCCATCCCACCCCCTATAACATATGTAAGAACCATGGCGCTATCGTTGCTGTGACCCGAGCTACGAATTTCGTGACAAACACACACACACACACACACACACAGACCTACACACACACACACACAGACATACTTAGCGAATTATATATAGTAGGATATATTACAAAAAACAACTGTGACCAAGTAGGCTGCTGCTTTACTCACAAAAATGTCACTTGGTTCTAATAGCGCAAGCAAAATATCTTACGTGCCCTTCCCACTTCCATACTTGGACAATCACAACTCTCCGTGGCTATGAAGCACCAAAACCCAAGCATCGCTCTCAGAACATCAAGACTATCATGACTATGACATCTCTTATTCTCCATACACCATTGCTGTTATAACAATGTTCCCGCCGTCCTGCGACCACGGAGCGAAGCGAAAGCAACTAAAGGGCATTCAGAGCCAAGTTATTCACTTCCTGCTTGCATTTGAAGTTGCGCTACTTTAGCAGGACGTTTGACACACCCAATTACTTACAGAAAAGCTCTTTACGACAACAGGGATCGTTAGTGCTATTTGAACATTAGTGGCAGACAATAGGGAAAAATCGGTTTTCCTATGGATAAAATTTCTCTGTCATTTTAAGTTGAAATGATTACACTATTTTGCAATGTGTTTTCGATAATTTTCCCTCATGAATTCTATACACATACATAAGATGATTCCAAAAAGAAACTTTTTAACGACCATTCTCAAAAAATAATAGCCATAGGTCCTCATAACGATAGACAACGCATATGCACGGGCGCGGGAACCTGCAAAAACCGTTGCTCGTTGACCAGAAACATGCATCCATTAGAATCCGCTCGGATTTCTCACGGATGTTGACGGCCGCCCCTCTCGATCCATACTGATCGGAAAATGCTTACACTAGCTCCCTCTCATCGAGCAATTACTCGTAGATGGTGCCGAATTTCCTCCCAAGATCAAGAGTTTTGAGAATTGGAAAACAGAGCTTCCAATCTGCTTAAAACTAGTTTCGAATACAAATCGTTATCGGGATATTTTGATTCGGAAATTGTGGCCTGAATTACCAGACACTGAACTGAAAAAGAACTTAAAATTGTAAAGGAAAGTTTCAGAACAATTTTTTTGATGGAATGAAAGTGGGGCAAACATGGAACCCGAAAACTACCAGGAATTTACCCACAAATCATTTTCTTCTCCCATGCAGCTGGTAGGCTAGATAGACCCAGCTGATGGCTAAGCAGCAAGGCAAACGTTACATGCCAGAGAACAAGAAGCGCGGCAACAAAAAGTGATCGGCACATGTCAGCAAAAAGCCAAGAATGAGATTAACGATGGTACTATGATTAGCATTTGAATGCGCGAATGCTTCCAGAGAAACGGCGACGGACGAGCGCCGCCGGACTCGATCCGTACTGGGCGACCATGTATCACGATTCCTTGTCCCTAATGAGTGTAGCGCGCTCAGTGTGGCAAAAAAGCTGCGTGGAGAATATCAGAACAGTACTGCACGGGAAACTGACTTGAAGATCAATTGCAGCCGCTTGAAAATGCCAACGCTCGCTTTCCAGAATAGTTAACCCACTGCGGCCCATGAAAACGTCTATCTCTACATCTTCCTACACTTCAGGGTTACAATTCATGAGTATCACTATTAAAAACTTGCCTCTGGTAAATGTGTTTTCCACGCAGCAGGTCCTTAATACAAGGGGATCTACTGCGTTACGGGCTATCCGCATCGTTTAAGAGTCGAACCTGGACCTCACGCCTACCGGAAACATGCGTTATCCATTAGCTAAAGTTCTCAGCTTCACGGTTCGGAGCAAGTATTGGCTAACCGGTTCACGATGTCATAAACGCATGCGAATGCTAACACGCAACGGTGAATACACCGTTTTCAGCTGAAAGAAGGCAGTATGTTGCCTCCATGACATAGTGGATACCACACTTATCATGTCCACAAAGTCCAGGTTCGGCACCCGGTTGAGGCGATGTACCTAACGAATCAAACGATTCTCTTCAATGTGCCCGTACCATTCGCAATGCTCTAGACATTACACCCCAGCACGTTTACATTTACAACAAAGTAAGACTTTCTAAACAGTCTGTAGCCATTTCCTCGAGACTACGCCGCGACAGATTGTCCGAGATCTGCAACGAAACCTATTCCTGCTTCGTGACTCACATTACGACTCAGTTCGTAAGCTTCCCAAAGGAATAGGGAACAAGCGGTGAGGAGCATCCAATATGCCGAGGTATCAAGCTGAGACAGTGGCTTTACAGGAGCCCCTTTACGCTGTCTTCCAATTCATAATGGCCTATATCAACACCGAACTGATCTAAGGCAAGAGTTACACTTCGCACTTGCACACACACAATTCGCGAGCGCGGCTAGAACGCGACAACTGTACGCGCGAATTGCGATCGCGAATAAAGCAACCTTCACTAAACTCGATCAGATACCTTCTCCTGCATTTTTATTGCACTCTTCCTAACACTCCCTACCCTCCTCACTCACCATCAACGAGGTCAGACCGCCACGCGATTCCGTGGTGATTCGTGCAACGATCGCAAAATATGGCCCCTGCCTAACGTTTTGAATAATACACACATTAATTGCCTCACGGTTAGAAGTCTGGAGGGTTTAGGGGGGATGAATAGTTCTTATGGTTTCCGCTTTTATCATCAGTTTATGGATTTACTGATTTCATGTCGCTAACACTATCTACGAACTACATATCATGAAAAACCCTCGCTGAATAAAAGAATACTCAGTATGGTGATAACGCAGAAAACCAATCAATTTCGAACCAGAAGAAAGATTATAACAATTTTTCGCGGCAAAAGCCTTTGACCCCCGAAAACCCAAAGCTTTCTGACAAGTAGGTGATATAAAATAGAGACAGTCGTCTGCAGCATACGCTACTTGAAGTATGGTTACAGGAGTCAGTAAATTTGTAAATTCATGAAACGGTTGTGATGAATGCGACACGGAAACTGCCATGTGATGTATGCCATGGCGGCCGTGAGGCTCAGTGTGTACGTTAGCATTACGGGAGCAGCTAATTCCTTCGAGCAGTTCGCGTGAAGCTACTAGCTTTTCTAGAAGCCTGTTTCCCCAGCCATCAAAGATTACCGTATTTATGTAGCCATTAAAAAGCTGCTCAGACTCATTGACAAGGCATTCAGTCCTCACAAATTCCAAAATGTGGAAGCCCACTACTTGCTGACAGAGTTACTACTTGTACAGGGAGGAATTTCCTGCAAATGAGTAATTGAAATACAGACATTGTCATCTTGATAAGTACAAATCACGATGAAAATTATGGGAAAAGGATTAAGAGAGATCTTGATGGGAAGGATAAGTTCGCGACCGTGAACGTTATCAAATGTAAATCTTGCACCACGCAAAAAAAAAACTATTAAAAGTTCCTTCTAAAAGAACTAAAGACACTGAAACAAATCCAAAACCTTGGCCGTCATTAATCTATCTTTTATTGCTTTCTTGGATATTAGAAAAGCTCCTTCACCTAGACAAGCTCTTGTCTTTGTATTCTTTTCCTTATTCACTGCGTGTGCCAAATTTCAACATACATAAAAATAAGGGATAAAGCATTTGACATTGATCAATGCGTTTCAAGATGCGCCACGTAATCCGCACATAGGCATAAACTACTAGAGTTGCAATACAATGTGGCCCATATATGACGGAAGGCGAATCAAAGTACAGGACACCGCATTTCCCCTTTCAAGCAAATCTGGTTCCAATTAACAACCCCGGAGGAATGGAGGGCTCAAACTCGATGAGAATCGAGCCTTCAATCAACCCGCAGCGTCCTCCATTTGCCACGACATAACTTACGTATTCGAGAAGAAAGATAAAAACAAAACGCTAAACAAATGAAATTATTATCTAACCTCTTCCACTACTACTCCGGTTGTTCTGATTGTAGACTCCATGAGGGGAATAGAGACGGTCAACTTTCAGATGTCTCCAGGGAACGCGTTGAAGCGCTAACAACTGCTGAACCGTAGAGGTAGCAATGACGTAACATTCGCAACAAGTTCCACTTACGACAGCGACAAATTTGACCGCAAAAAGCTAAGAATGCAATGACACCCGGAGAGAAGAGAGGTGACACCTAATTTGATTGAAGATGAAAGCGCGACTGAAGGCTACCAGAGACGCGCCGATCACACGGAAAGCACTATCCACGCATTAAGACTGTTTGGAATCAATCAGAGGGAGCTGCTACTAACCAGCCCTAATACATCGTTGAGGGCTGCCCATAATAAGCAACACAGCTAACCGGAAGAAATGAGCTAAAACCCAACTAATTGCAAGTCGTTTTCGCTTGTCCGCTTGGGAAGAAGAACATCGACTACTAACGAATAAGGCGCCTTCATATGAAAGGCGTGCATCATTGAGTGGACATGGTCAATTGGACCTAGCAATGGCCCGTATCCAAAAATTAGAGCGACTGTCAAAACTCAGAGCAAGAAAAAGAGCACCCGACTCCAGGAAAGTTCGCAAAAATACAGAAGCAAAGAAAAACTGAGAGACGAAAATGAGAGGCAAATATTGACAGAACTAAGCCAAATAGCAAAAAGGTGGGAAGTTGGGAGGAAGGTCAAATAATAGTAGGGATTATGACAAATGAAGGGAACCCAGCCGGAACGACCTGGCAAAAAAATATTCTGACTTCTCTGCAGGGGGGGGGGGAAAAAAAGTCACTTTGCCCATGGCGCACATCATCAAATTTTTCGTCGCACAGGATGCCGTTGTTGATGAATTTTACGGCAGAATATTCCTTAGGTGTCCCCCATAAGCAGAAGCAGGCCCTCCTTCACTGCCCCCCACCGTCTTCAGAATATGACGTCATCTGCCGTCACCGTCGAGCTCAACGAGGCTTACCGTAATCGCTCCGGCCTGAAGCTGCTACATAATTTCTTCAATGGATTAACTGTTGAATAGCTTCCTCAGAGACACTAGCTGTGAATGTGCAAGACCCCTCCCTCCTCCCCCCCCCCGTATACACCCAATATACCCTCCTGACAAAGTAAAATCTCCCACTCCAACTGGTGGTTGTGAATCCTCCGACCTCTTGCCTGCTTTTAAAGTTCTTTTTTAGTTTCCACGTATTGAGCTCGTGAGAAAGTCAACCTTATTCCCTTGACCCTCCTAAAACATCAGTACACCATCGAGACTCTAGCTATAAGCGAGCTTAAAAAAGATACAATATGAAGCGTTCGGGCTAACTAGTTTCTAAATGATGCGCCACGCGAGGCATTCCATTCAAAATTGTTCAAATACTTGAACGATAATGTGGCCTGAACATCTGAGCTCGCGGAGGTCAAAGGTTCACACGATAACGATATTAGCGGACTGCCTTCAACAAAGCAAGCAGTCCAGGGGATAAGCAAGCGGATCTATCCGATGGCCACAAATTGGTGGGAGCGTCCTACAGATGCGGTGCTATTCCTAATAATCACATGGCCAGCAATATCAAAAATTCGGAACGTCGAACATAAAATCAGACTGCAAAAAGTTCACATTGCAGAATAATCAAATGGGAAACGGCAGCCAGATGATGAAAATTTGCACAAGTCCTTAACAAACAGAGACGGTTCCAACGGTGCGACGTCGTCGGAACGCTGCCGTTAAGTGAGTAAATGGTAGACATAATACGATTAGTTTCGCGCCAGCAAATAGTCTCGTCTTTCTAAGCACCACGAAAAACTCTGAACAAGCAAACGACATTTTTTTGAAAAAAAAAAAACTCATCGACATTGTCTGCAACTTCTCTGTACCCTCAACTATTCCCTTTATGTATTCTCACTCTCCATCAAGAAATGAAAACAAATGGAAGGATAAGGCGAACTTCACAGAAGAATTTTGCCGACAATTCTACAGTCAAACACACTCAAAAGTGGTTTCGATTCTAATAAGGTGGAACCGGATAGTGGAAACTCCGAACATTTCAAGAAAACCAACTTTTCCGTAACAACAGTCACGAGGCAATTAATGCACGAAAATTCCCTCCAGTTTTTGCTGTTCTAACTGAGTGAAGCAAACATTGATAGAAATAGAATAAAAAAACACTGATATTGAATCTATAAAGTTATCAATTTTCTCAAGAGAATTCATCCTCGCGTCGCCATAAAACGCAACGCACAACGCATTAAGCTTATACCGCACATACTGAAAGACATCGCTAAATTTCACTAGAAATTCTTCGTTGTCAACAGAAGCATTCTGACAATGTAAAAGTTCAACCTTTCACCATAATGCATCTTGCTCGTGCGCTTGAAATGAACAATGAGAAGTGCAACGCCAGTAATGAAAAAAAACGAAAATCTTTGTCAAAGACAAAAATAAAGCCCCCCCCTCCGTAGTGCCTGAACGAAAACATGTAGCAGATTAACCCTCTAACTACTGTTGGAACACATGTGTACCACTTCCTCATCAACAGCACCACCACAATTTTGAACTTTACCGATGGCAAGGAGCGTCTGCGCTTTTCAATGGCGAGTTAGCACAATTGGAAACTTCAAAATTCTTATTCTGATACTAATCCGTCACAAGTCAAGGCGAGTTAGCCTGGGAGACTCAGTAAAGCATGTCCTACCACACCTCCCTGGTCAGTGGGTGCCAGCTGCCAAAAAAGTAGTTTTCAAATTTTCGCACACTCTTTACACCAAAGGGTGATTTTGGTGATAGACGGTGAGTAGCCCAATCCATATTTCAAAAATTTTCATCAGAGCGGAGGTGGGTCCAGTTAGGATGGGGGCTGCTACCGCGGGTGTGGTCCCTGGACCAAAATTTCTGGTCAACTACAACGTGCGGCAGCCCAATTTCTGTAGATGACTTGTTGTTGCAAGAAGGGATAGTTGCTATGCAAAACACATCTATATCTCAATTTCAAAAAAGTCGTAGTCTAAGGGTTAGTGGGCGTGGTGTATGGTAGTGGACGTGGCAAATGGTGGATTCTTGGGCATTAGCGCCTCAGCCTTGTTAGCTCGCAGCGCCTAGTGGACACATGCTCTGCGCTAGTGTTTCTCCACATATTTCTTGCGCGAGAGCTTCATCTCATGCAGAAATTTCGATCTTTGCCTTCAAACGCACTGATATGTCAGCCATTTTATCGTTGAGCAATGAGTTCCATGTTTCAGAATCCGGTTTCTTTAACACATTGATGACAGCGCGGTAACTATGTATGCCACCATCCTCACACCACGTCGGACACTGTGGCAACTATGTATGCCACGTTCGCCCCATATTTTTTCGCACATGCACGCCTTCCTTCCAGGTTTTTTGTGTTCATTTCTATAGGCCATACATCACATAACCAAAAACCACGTGGCTCACAGAATGGCCAAATATTCTTTAGTTTGGCAGAGGTTTTCCAGACCTTACGAAAATGTCTGTTCAGTTCATTCCTCGTTTTCTTTTCATTAACGTAAACATGTTGATAAAAAGAATAATAGAAGTGAATACAAACCTATTCGTATGGAAGATATGTGTTTTTACTGAAACAACCACGTCCAAAATAATTTTGAAACCACTAAAGGAAAGTAAGTAAAATTTGCCTTCTTGTACCCATAACACGTTATTTTGGTCGAACCTCCACTACTCCAACTATCGATAAGTTAGGCACATTCCATCGCATACAAGTTTTGCTTGTTTAGCTCAAATACTTGATTATGAGGTGCTACGACGGGCCTGCAAAAACGCGCAGGTCTCTTGCGGCCGAAAAAGCCAAAACGATGTTGTCAGCATGTTGATCTCCTCCATTAGGCGTTTGAGTTAGACTCTGTATTGTCATTCATAGAGATCTATTTCGAATTTTTTTAATTCGGCGCATAAGAGTTGGACATGAGACCACACCGTATAAGAGCACAGACACCACGTCGCAAGATTGGCACGACCGCTGCGCTTGTGACCCCTCTTGTCGCAAGGAGGAACTCCAATAAACTAAATTCAAAGTGTTCTTTCAAACATTAGGAAATCCTTAGCTTTCAGCACCAGATTGGAGCCAAAGAACGCGCTAGGAACGGGATGATTCGGAACCAATCCCCATGCCGCTACATATTACATTACGCTCCAAAAGTGTAGAGGCACCAGCTTTAAAAGTTTACAGAAAGGAGGTGGCATACTCTAGGCCACAGGACAAATGCACAGTAACCGAGCATTACACTGCGCTCGTTAATAGTAACCTTCAAATCAAGAGATATCTAAAGATGGAAAAGAGCGACAAAGAGTCTCATTCATGGGAATCGCGGCGAATAGCTAAAGCCTGGCTGAAACACATTCCACAGTTGCATGCAAAATGTGGTACGACTACACAATGCGTGAAAGTCAGGACAGAGCGCTATACAAATGTAAATCGTCGCTATCTCTTTGCTTTTCGTCATCGATGGCTTGGTCAAATGCACTATTCGTACCTGATACAGTTCACCACCAATGGTCTAAAAAGTTGCCGTATGTCAACAAGTGGATTAAATGAGCAAAGTTGATCAATTGCTTTGGGATCTAATTCGTTGTGAGGGCCTAAAAAATTGACTCTACACCTGTACCGATAACGGCCTTCCCTAAAGCATTTTCTATAAATTTAGACCATAGGAAAATTACAAAGTGTAGGTGTTTGGCTTGCGCATGAATAAAAACCTCATGAAATTATGCTATAAGACAAAATATTTTGCATACAACAATATATGCAGTGGAGGGCAACAGCTGAGGAATCATCAATTATGGTCAATATCCATCAATTATGAAGGTGAATATCCCTTGTCAATAAAAATCGAAATCGAGCCCGACCTTTGCCTTTAACTAGGCCTGAGCATAGACTCAATAAATATAATCATTGCGCATCAGAAGCATCTTCTGCGATTTTTTCTCGCTTGAAGGAGTTTTTCAACTGTATTCCTAATTCAGCCGAACGTATCTTCAGCTCATCCCAGAGCGACTCAACTGAGTTTCGGTGAGGCAATTAGAGGCAGAATTTACGATGAAAAGTTAGCTCATTGGAAATAAGGATAGAGCTGGTCAGTGTACTAGGTGAAAGGAAATAAACCACCTTGAAACGCCTCCAATAAATGCCCGCCGACGGGGGGGGGGGGGAATATTCCACTAGAAAAACAGTAAAAAATTTAGCCGAAAATTCCCGGCTCATTTCAACCAATTTACCCCACTTTCTACCTATAATCCCACTGCTTCATTTTCTAGGGGGGTATATACGCGCGCTGAAACGGCGAATTTTTCTCCCATGCGCTCCCAACTCACCTAGCCTACTACTCGTGAAAACTCCACTTTCACCACAAACTCACATGTACTTTCACGCGACTGAAGCGGATACGACCCCCCTCCTATAAACTCAACCAGGTACGACCCCCCGTTGTTACTAGTAACAACGTAGGATTGACCCTGCTCTCACGCGTGCCCTCTTCAAGCCGCTGAACGGCCCCTTCTTTGCAATCAGTCACGTACTGAAATGACCTGCGACGAAGCGATAAATAGTAAAGGTGGACGGCCCTGCCAACAGCGCCAAAAGCCATTCTAGATTCGCCGAGAGCCACATACCTTCGCTCCAATACGCGCGCGACGGTCCCACCGCTCAGATCGCCGCCCAACTATGCAAATTTCCCCTCTTGACGATTCGTCTTATGAATACCTCTTTAAGGGTAGGATTCTACATAAGGCTAGGTCCGAGGAACCAGAGCCTACTAAGTAAGAAAGCGGGACCCTGAAGGCGAGCCGACCCGTAGTTCGCACCGAAGGATATGTCCCGCAATCTAGCATGGCCCTCCTCGCTGCTGCACGCGCCACCCTTTCGGCCGTCTGAGCCGCTAGCCGTTCAGCAGCACTGAGTGTTAGCGTTGAAGAGAGCAACTTCAGCGATGCTGCCCTCTCAACGCAAACACTGACTGCTGAACGCAACGCATCAATGCGGGTATCAACAGGAAAAAAAAAGTCGCAATTCTCGGATCCCTTTCTGGTTCTTTCCAGTTCTATATTCTCCCATCACTGCACTGATGCCTTCTACTCTTGTTTCGACAGACTACTTTTCATGCAACTTCGCTCTCACTAAAGTCACTAGTCACTGCTTCTTATAGTCCTGCAACATTAGCAAACCCCATGTGAGAGGCAGTGTAAGAGCATCTAACATAAAATGAACTAGTTGCTTAAAACATCTACGAGGGAAGGTCATCAGGCCGGTCCGGCCATTTGCAATGAGTCGTATACCGTTGAAGTCGCCTCGAGGCGCTGAGCTCAGAACTGCCTTCCTTATCTGCTAAACGATTCTCTGAACGTAGTTATAAAGCAAGGAAGCGCAGTGGCAGTGCCCCGAACTCGCGAGCAAGAGGTCGGGAACGGCTCCTCGGAGAGTCTGTTTCTTTTGTGCTTCGTGAAGATGTAGCCAGAAAGCTTCTAACTTCTTAATTTATCAACTTTGCCGTTAGTTCCCTGTACGAAAAAATTTCGAGCAGTTCCTTGCAGGTTTGGGCAGTAGTCGTCCATGTATGAACATGGTGCCCGTAATGCAAGTGTCAGGCTTTTTCGCGGCAAACAGGCGTGATATTCGTGTTCAGGAGATCAAACTACCCTTGGAGATAAGTTTCCTACCGAATCTGAGATTTTGACCCAACCCTAAAAAATGAGGTGAGTCAACCATCATATCATCAACCTATCGTTGAACTCTTGGCATGGAAATTGCCCTTTCCAACCAAGATTTTGAAAAGAGAAACGTTCAACGGCTCACATTTCCGCATAATGGAAATGATTTACATGACTCTGCATCAAAATTCAGGGAAGGTGCTTTTCCAGTTAGTTTTCGATTCATACCTTCTCTCGTTTGACTGTATGTTGACTGCCCTTTCTCGAGTGTAGGTCAAAATCTCAGGGGAATTCGGCTCTCTCTTTATATTCTATCTTATATATCTATAGTTGTGGTATTTGTGTTTTTATTTTCTGTTTCGGTTTGTTTTTTTTTTGTTCTCTTTATATATATCTACTATATATTATTTTTTTATTTCTTCTTTTTCTTCGTATCATGTTTTTGCTTACTTATTATTATTAGTATAATTTATATATGCTCTTCATTCTGCGACGTGTTCTCTTTCCAATCTTGTTTTCTCTTATTCTATCAGTCAGTTTTTAATTATTGCAATAGATGTAATATATTGATATATTAATTTTTTATTTATTTTTATTTGTTAATTTAACTGCTACTTGTATTAATATTTTATGATATATCTTTCTCTATTATATCTCTTCTCTATTTTTTCCTTCTTTTTTTTCTATATCTTTTATAAGTAGCAATAACTGACACTGAATCATCCTTTTACATAATTATCTCTGTATCTCTGTATCTTTTTTCTGCGATGCATCGTCTGGAGCGGCCTATCGTCAACCTATTGTGACCATGCGTCGCTCCCTGCTTGTTTGTTATTGTTTTTAGGTTTGGCGATCTCCGCTAATATATCTGTCTCTATATCATGTCTGTGGTCATTATGATGGTGTTTTTGTTGATTATAGACTCCTTTAGTATTTTTTTTCTCTATTTTCATTATATATTTATTTTTTATTTTATATTATATTTTCGTGTTTCTAGCTAGCTCACCGACGGATGCGTTGGACTGTCACCTATTGCAAATGGCCGGACCGACCGTGTGACCTTCATCGTCAGAGAAAAAAATGTCGCAGTAATGAATGGAGTGCGTCGAGAACTACAATACAACTTACTATCTGTCCACTGATATTGGCAAAGAAACCGCTGATCGACCTACGAGCATTGAGCTCGAATTGGGCAGCTTGTGTGGCACGACGTAACTTGCTGGCATCGTCTTAGTGTCAGTGAAGGCCACCAAAAAGTGATCGGCCATTTGTGGGCTTAACAGAAAATTAAATATTGGCTCATCGTCACTATTGAGAATGGATCAAAAGGTCTGGAATACTACTCACCTCTTGCTTTGAATCAAAAGCGGTCGAGCAGCAGCGGCACTCTCGCATGGTTGAGCTTGTTTTACCCACCCAGCAATATCGTACGTCGTCGGATAGCAGGACATGGCATGCTCGAGCACGAATTGTAAGGGACGGTTTGCTCGATGTATGAGTCTGAATTTCATAAAATTATAAGGGAAATATTATCTCTCACCATTTACAATATTCGATTTACAAGAACGAGCCGCCCAAGAGAAGGGCCAGCAAGAAGGAGAGAGGAGAAACAACACCGAGAAAGAAAGAATCGCTTGTTTCAGAAACTGTTCTAGACAAAAACATTTCAAACCTGGATTCATCTCCAAGATGTACAAATATCCTTTCCAAAAGGCTCTCATCAGTGGCTCCAGGAAACATCGATTCCTCTTCCAAGATAGCAAATAGTCCTCGTTTCTCTTCAGAGCGTCGGTCAATATCAGTACACGATAACTGTCAAAAAGGTTGTTGAGAAAAACCTCTTTGATGCTTTTTATGGATTGAAAACTTTCAAGAATCAGATCTGATATACCAATTGTTGCCGTTGATCTAACAGCCTAGTCAGAGGGCAAGGCGAAACCAGCGGCATTTCCATCTCCACATCAATCTGTTCTCGAGAGTAGACCTAAACGAAATGGCTAAGCATGTCGACGGTGCGATGAGTTCACAATAAGAACAAGGCAATACCTCCTGTGCTTCTACGAAGCAGACATTATAGAAAAGCTCAGCTACACGTTCGTTAATGTAATTATGGACGAGATCATTGAGGCCGAGAAAACGTTGCCCATTTCCTTCGGTCCAACTCGTATGGAATGAAGAACCAGTGTAATCAAGAACCTGAAGCATAACTAAGAGTCAACCCGAATAAAAAGGACCGAACTCTTAAAAGAGTGGTTAGTGGTGAGATTAGTGCAACCAATGATTCAACGACTACAGGATGAGTGAAAATAATAGAACGAATAATGAATACTAAACAGACTGACCGAAATCCATGTGCAAGCAGCATTAGACAGAAGTGCCTTGTTGATGAATTCAACCACCGTGTAAAAGAGTTCCTGATAGAGACCAGCGCAAAACGATACCAATGCTTCAGGAGCGTCTGGTCCGCGAGAAGTGAGATTCATGCGACTAAAATTGATCCATTAGTTAATACCTCGTGTCGAACGATTTCTCAGACTAGATCAAAAATGGGTATGGCTTCACTAATTACACAACGGGAGTGACTTAAAAATCATGATTGAGAGGATGCCAAAAAGAAGACGTTACCTCGCCGCGGTGACTTTAGCAGCAACCGTGCTGCTGGAAGTCTTGCCTCGGAATAATGCATTCCCAAGGTCCTCCGTCGATATACCCAGGAGAGCGGCAGCATGTTGAGCATGAACTACTCGGAGAAAATGAGCACGTTGGCGGCTGCCGGTGTACAGCCGGCTGCTTGTATGTGCAGAATTGCGGCCAGAACAGATGAAATAGCAGAAATTTGACTCTCAGAGAAACCCAGGTCCGTCAACGCATGTAGAAACGGTTCCATGCCTGAAAAAGTAGCACATTTCAAAAATATCTCGGAGATAAGAGGGGAAAACAACTGACTTCTTTGGCACTCTGTCGATCCTCTTCCTTGCAATATGGCACGATCGCCGGCTGTTCGATCGAATCTAGTTGAAGTCTTTCCCGAAGCGCTCCTTCCGCACCTTCCCATAAGTAATAGAACACATGAAATGTCGCTTCACCACTTCGCCTTCTCACCACGCGATCAGCCTCTAGCAAGGATACTTGTAACCGAGCTGATCTACAAAACGACAAATTTAACGATGGTCATCAAGGGAAGGCTGTGGGCAAGATCATACCTCAGAGCTGCAGCCTTGTCAAAGCCAAGTGAAAACAAATGAAGGAAACGTGTTGAGTCCCGATGGAGAGTAGAAGCAGCGTGACCAAAAGCTTCCACGACTCCTAAGGCCAATGCCAACTTCTCATCTGAATCGAATAGTTTGCATTTGGTAATTGCCTCCGGAAACGCGGGACCTCTCAATCACTGCGCATGCTTAATAACACCTCCTGCACTTGTAAGGTAACATCTTGTGGAGGGGTGGGTATACAGAAGATGATTTCTTGTATGGTAGAGGTCTACCGCTACCATGACGTCACGTTAGGACAAACCTTTAATTTACCTGAACCTCAAGCTTGTTGGCCCTTGATTTCGTCCTCCTTCCCTTTAATGAACTGTTGTGATTGTGATAGCCCTCCGGTTTCAATATAGGACGCCGCTGAACCACGCTCTGCGCTATTCGACAGGGAAAATGTCCACGTAAATGAGGGAAGTGATAGGTGAATAATGCGCTGACAGAACTAACGATAAGAGCCAAATTAGTGCTGAGCAGACAATCTAAGAGGATCTAATGATCGTGATACCTGTTCTACCACCTGAACTTCCACTTGCCCATACATACACCCTTCAAGGTATTGAGATCGCAAATGGAGCGAAGACAGGCGGAAATAAAACGAGTATATGGGAAATGCACATGGGAAAATGGAAAGTGTGGCGGTAGCTGGAGAAAATACTAGTTCGAAATGAAGATTATGGATAATTTTGACTTGTTTTGTTTGTTAACTGCTGTTTTAACGCCGCAGTTCGCGTTGCGAATGTTTCACAAGAATGCTGGGTTGTGAACAAAACTTTCGCCCCAGGCGGGACTAGAACCCGCACCTCTCGCTTTCCGGGCAAGTCCCGCCTGGGGCGAAAGTTTTGTTCACAACCCAGCATTCTTGTG
>MU871782.1:0-18639 GCA_036418205.1 Ostertagia ostertagi | reverse complement strand
CAATATGATTTAACTTGCGAATTCAAAACCTTGTGTGACAGCCTATCGAATGCTTTACTAAAGTCTAGATAGACTACATCAACGTTTTCTCTAGCTTCCATCGCCTTTGTCCAAGCATTCATACAATATAGAACTGAAGTTTCCACAGATCTACCTACACAAAAACCATGATGCGAAGAGGGAATGATACTGTGTTTCTCTAAATGTGAAATCAAATACTTTTTGATTACTTTCTCAAAAACTCTAGCAAAAATGGAAGTTAAACTAACAGGCCTATAATTGTTCGGATCCGAATAAGGCGATTTCTTAGGAAGCGGTACGACTATAGCGTGTTTCCATTTACAGGGAACTTCCCCGCGCATAAGACTCAAGTTGAAAAGAAACTCAAGGGGCCCGCTAATTTCATAGATGCAATTTTTTACAACTACAAATGGAATATCTTCACTATTGATCGCGGCCGTTGATGACCATTTCTCCAAAACATCGACAATAATGTTTTTATCAAACCAAGGCGCAGAGTCGTCCGAATCCACCATAGGAGAACCAATGTTATAAATTGAATCCGGAGTCAAGTGAAACGCATTTTCAAAAGTATCTGCTAGTACGTTCGCCTTATCATAATCCCTTATCGCCCGATGAGAGTTATCTTTCAAAAAAATACCAACATTCTGTTTCTCAGTGAGTCGTGCTCTCAGAAGAGAATACAACGCCTTCAAACCACCCTTGGTCAACTTTCTTTTCTCTACATATGCTTTATACTTAGCGAGCTTTGCAGTCCACTTCTTATTGAAAGACTGAAAAACTGCCCAATCAACTGACGACTGGGTGAAAACTGCCTTATTCCATAGTCTTTCCCTAGTTTTAACCATGGAAGTTAAGTAGCCAGGTAGAATAAGCTTCGAACTTTGTGGCATGAGCTGATACGGAATAAACATGTCCATAGCATGGTGGAGTATGCTCACGAACATATCGTATTTTTCATTTACTCCAGAGACAGTATTAAAAGAACCGAACCAGTCAATATTACTCAAGTAAGACCTCATAGCATTGAAATTGGCGTTCCTAAAATCTCTCCGCCAAGTGTATTTTTCCATTATCCCATCAGATGACATACAAAATTTTACAACACAGTGATCACTAGAACCTAGAGGTGGGCACTTGCGGACATCTCGAATAAGAGAGCGATCATTGCACAAAAGCAAATCCAACAGAGAGTTATGTCTAGTAGGAAAAGAGACTTTTTGGATCAAACCATGGGTTCTGAATAAACTCGCGAATTTCGCCATAATAGCATCACCTTGAGATTCTTGGGCATCGAAACTATGATTAATGTTAAAATCTCCAGCAACGATACAATTATAGTTACATGTACACAAATCACTGATGGCTTTAATAAGTTGGTCAGTCTTCCCAGAAGGACATGAGGGTGCCCTATAAACTGCTATCACTCTGAGTTGCAACGAGTATAACCATATATCACATGCCAACACTTCATAGGCATCCTTTACAGACTCAGAAAAAGTCACACTTGCGGGATGAGGGTCTCTCACTAGAATTGCAACACCACCCCCTTTCTTGTTACAACCTGTCACATCTGAGTACCATATAGCGTGTTGCTAAAACGTCCAGCAAAGGACCTGCATCGATTTTAGTATTGTAACCATGTCTCACTCAACACCACAAGGTCGAAAGTCTCTTTACACATGAATGCTACTAAGGAATCAGCATTTTTAACCAATGATCTAATATTAGACAAGAAAACAGTGCAGCAAAAGCTGCGAACACCGCAGAGCATTCAGAGGTTTTTCGAACCGGCATTAACAGAACCAACATCAGTACCAACAACAATATCAGAATTCTGAGTTTGTCCCGAATCATTCGCAACAACAACAGAAGTACTTGACTCACGAGATGATGACTTTTTGGCCAGACGTGCCTCTCGAATCTTCATCCTTTCCTCGAAAGATAATGATGGACGTAGATATACGCCCTTGGTTTGGAAAGAACGTAATCGTGGGGCACGCTTAACCGCTAACTGCTGGAACTTTGAGGTGGGCAAAACAACCTTGAGAAGACGGGGCCTGTCATTTATCGACCGGCCCATACGGTAGACAGAACAAGGAACACATTCTATATCTAAATGATTCAAAACACTATTAACACACTGGAAGTCATAATTAGCCCTATCAATAGCTGAACCAGAGTTCTGATTCCGATAGGCCAACAATTACAATTGATCGTCGTTTCTCAATATCACTCTCAGAAGAACTTGAGTGTGAATTCACAACAGAAACATTTTTTGCGGAATCATCAATCAAAGACTTATTGTTTACCATCTCATTTCTCAACTTGGCATTTTCGGACCTCAACTTATTATTATCCTCGACGAGATTGGCTATAAGTTTGCGCATAGCATCTAGTTGTTGCTTAGTGTCCAATAGTACACTGAGAATAATATTACATAAGGCGGAACTTCTGGACCCGAACATTCAGAGATGAGTTTCATCCATTCATCTTTATCTGGTGATGAAACCTCCACGTGACGCCTTTTCGTAGCTGGAACAGAGACAGATCGAGGAGTATCCATGACGGTATTCCCAATCGATTTTGACCGCCCAATCCCAACTGCTCAATGCTCCAACAGGGGCCGCAAGACTAGATACGAAAGCGAAACAAATGTATCGAAAGAATACACCTGATGTGGTGGCTCAGTATCCAACGTAATCTTCGATCCCGGCCACAAGGGATCTCGCCTATGCAACACAAATAAAACACGAGTACTTGATCAAGAGGCGCGACGCCAGTAACCGACGATCTGCCACAATACAGCTGAATAGGAGTAAATTGACAGCAGTAATGTAGGGTTGCTGTAGGAATGCTCCGAAGCCGAATAAACAGACAGAAATTACTGCAGAAATAACAGTTCGTAGACAGAAGTAGCGCTGATCAATAAAATGCGCGGGAGCAACAGACAACCCGACCGCTCGGTGGCAAGACTGGCAATCGAATGAAACTTAATGCTATAACGCTCATGAGATATTTTTTGGTTGTACTCTCCTTTTTAGGATCCCTGCTTCGTCTCGTGTCTCTACAGGTTATCCAGTATTCAGCTTCTGTATGATCTTTTAGCTGATGATAGGATTGAAAGGTGAGTGACTAATCGACTGGGCTCTCATTTTGACCCTTTTAAAAATAGTCTTTGCAGCAGTCAATCGTGTCTCAGCCTTTGTCTAAGTTCTCTTCGATCTATTCTTCAATTGGGGGTTGACGATATGGGGTGGAGCAGAGCTTCACCGTTTCTAGTCAGCAAGCTTGCAACTCTGGTCACTGGTCGACTGTGGAGTTGAATTGCTTCCCACCCTAATTTCTTTGTGTTGGTCGGCCTCCGAGACCAAGGAGTAATTACCTTTAGGTAGAGCAAAACGAGAGGATTCGAATGTCGTCTTCATTGCTTTAGGCATGATTGAACAACTTCTCAACAGCGACAGGTGCGACTCATTCTCTTGCACAAAATTGTTAAGATTTTCTGGTGTTGTTCATGCGTTGCACTGCTTTGAATTTCTTTATAATCGGTCTTTCAGCGAAACGATTCAAGATCTTGTTTTGTCTGAATTGCCTGCCCAATCATTGATTCGTCATTTGGAGAAATCTGACGAAAGAGTTGCCCTGGCGGCCCTGTCACATATGAACGCTTTTTATTTATTTATTTATTTATTTATTTATTTATTTATTTATTTATTTATTTATTTATTTATTTATTTATTTATTTATTTATTTATTTATGGACAATGAAAACTCACATGTAACACCAACATAACTAAAGTCAGTACGTGAAAACATCAACCAGGTGATACGAACCGCACCAATTCAAATGATCTCACCAATACTTTTCTTAAAGTTACATACTTCAAAAAGAACAAATTGGAGCGTAAAACACGATTGAAACAAGAACGCACTCTATTGCTAAAGAACTTCGACCTACACTGGATTCTAGCATGGGACGTTGTCAAGTCTAATCGATGCACCTCTTCTGCTGCACGGCAACACTTGGAAAAAGTCAGATGCGTCCAAGTTAACAAGACTCCTTAGAATTTTGAAAGTCATGAGCAAGTCATACCTTGATCTTCTCCATTCCAACGACTTCAAGCCATATTTATCATTCCTAAAATTGACGCCGCTTGGTATGGTCAAATAATTTAAACCCGTACATATAATCATAAGTTTTTGTGTGAAATTGTTCCGAACACTTTCAAGAGTTGTATATCCTTTTTCAAATGCGGAATAAATACCATAGTACCACACTCCACAATAGGCCTTACGTAAATTTTATATGCACGCAGCAAAGTACATGGGTCTTTCGTCCGTAAGGGCTTTTAAAAGATTAAAAGTCCTTCTGAGACCTTTTAGCCACCAGTGATTTGTAATGCGGTGAAACTCCAGTTCGGGGGGGCCACTCCATTTTTTCTCCAATACTCAAGATAAGGATTAGAGGGCTCACGACACGTAATCGACTCATTTAAAGTAGACTTCTGATAAATATTGGTGTAATGGGTGAGAAACCCTGAAACGTTTTCACATTTCCGCCTGCCATGACCCAAGGGAACGGTCCTGGACCAGGAGAAAGGACACCTCCGCAAAGGGCTAAGGGTGCAGGAGCTCCAGGGTGGATCACCTGTGCAGAAAAGTGGATGGGATGTGGGCAGGTAGTGTGGAATGTAGGACATCCACCGGTCCTTATCAAAAGTGCTTACTGATGTTTAACTTGTAGTATAGTGGAAACCCAAATCGCGAACTTCAGATACATGTTCCAAGGTAACGTTGTCCACTTTGTAAGCTGGTTCATGTCTGTGAACACCTATGCGCATGACCTGTGTTTTTTCAATGGATGAAGTAAGGCCATTTTCTCTGACCAACACTATCTGTTATAACATTGCCCGCATTATGCAGAAGTGCGTCATTTATTTCTTATTTCTCATATTTCTTTATAATCAGTCTTTCAGCGAAACGATTCAAGATCTTGTTTTGTCTGAAGTGCCTGCCCAATCACTGATTCGTCATTTGAGAGAAATCTGACGAAAGAGTTGCCCTGGCGGCCCTGTCACTTATGAACGCTTTGCACGAGAAGAGCGATGCGCCAAGTCGGGAGCAGATTGTGAAGGTGGGCCTTTTGACTTATGCTTCAGATTTGTTTTATGATCAGTATTAGAGTGCTTTAGTAGTTTTACTTGCCCAAAAGATTTTTCGCAAATGTGCACTCAAAATGAAGTCACTGGAAGCTTTCAGCAAGTGTAGATGACTTCGTCGTTCACTTTCCTTCGTGCTTAATAGAGAATAATTTGACCTGAGGTCGTTTGGTGAATGAGAGTTAGACTCATAAATCATAGCCCCATTTGTCGCTGCTAAGCGTGATTTGGTTTTGATCTTCGAAAGGCCACGAATTGGCCTAGTGGAGGTAGCGCATGGCTAAATGTGCTGCACTGCATCGGTCGTTCTATAAGTCTTATCTCACTCACGGTCAGGCCATCCAATCTCTATTTCTTCCGAGGCAGTTAGGTTTCTATCTGACTTCCTGACAGAAAAACAAAGGGAGCAAGTGTACCCATAAGGAGGGGTTAGTTATGTGGACTGAGCTTAAGACAAGAGGCTGAACGCCGGAAACTGAAAATTGCTCGAAGTGAACGCAGTTACGCACCGCTTCCCTACTCCTCCCTAAGGCTCACGTCTAGAGGGGGCCAGGAGTGGGCATTGATGGTCCCCCCCACCCATCACCCTTAAATTCGCCAGCAAAATCGTTTCTTGGCATGACGTTATCCCTGTAATTTCTATAGGGACCCTACACCCTATGAATTACACTAACTAGAAGCCAAGTATGCGGCATGTTCTGAAAGAGGTGGTCAATGTCGACCACTTTGCTATTGATTGTCTCAAGATGGGTACGTTTGAGGATTCTATTTAGCATTTTGCATCTGTACCGTTTCACACTGCAATCAGAGGAAGTGTGCTGCGAGAAGGTCGATCACGTGATGCAGCTCTTCTTAGTAAGCTTGCACCTCTACAGCGGTTACTCATCAAGGAACACACGAAATTCCTGGGGCACCCGTAATGGAAAGCGATGTGGAGGCCTTACTGGTAGGATATACTTTTGTTTTTTTTTGGTTAAAAAACTCATACGAAGTATAAAATCGTTTAGAGCCGTGACGTTGTTCGCTCGTCGGCCTGTGATGACGCGCAACTGGGCGAATGGAAAGGGCTGTTGCTTGCCACACCACTGGGTAAACTCGCTATTGATACGTTCACCAAGTACGCTGACCAACATTCTGAGGATCTGCGTATTGTGAGTGTTGCCAGTTTTATTGGGGTTTCTTAACGTTATTGACATACCTTTTTACAAGCATGAGACTAGCAATTATTGATTAGTAGGTCCACCGCGCGTCGAAAGCCCAGAGACCTATCTGCGTATTCTGTGACTCCTGTGCGTTAAGTCGATTAGGCTGGGATAGTTTTCGGCGTATATTCCGATATTGGCTTACTATTTTCTTTTATCCGGGCTTCGGAAATTCCTCACACAGAGACCAATTATGATTTTGTGGCAAAGAAAATAAAAGAGACAGAAAAGGAGAGCAGTACTCGTCAATTAATAAATGTAAATAAATAGATAAATTTTTATGCTGGGGCGCCTATATCCTTGGGAAGGGCGATGGAGCAGGAATATCGCTGTGCTTCGCTGCCCAGGAGTGGTCGAGGAGTTTTTTCGAAGTTATACAACCCTTTTCTTGCGCGGGTCGGTGGTGTGGGGATAGGTTCCCCATGAATTCTTAGACCAGTTTAACCTTCTGAGTGCTCCGCTTAAGGGATTTAGTTTCTAGGTGGGATTGGAGGAAGTGCTGGGTGTGTTTGGACGTTTTCATGCCCACTCTGAGGCACATCAGCCTCATCGATTTTGTGTGCTAGCCAGCACCAAGTGGACGGGATGAGTTCGGCGTGAGTACCAGGTGCGTCCCGGCAAGCAAGGTTGCGTAAGAGCGCGTTGCGGTTGTTTTAGACGTCGGGCCGAGCAATGGGCCTGTTCGGCGCCACCGCTGTTTGTATTTAGATCGGCGTTCCCCCTGCCATCCTTGCGACACAGATAGTCGCTGAATATATCGTGTATTTCCGTGATTGAAAATGAATCAAGGCGATAACTATACCAGGAAAGCTTCATGGAATGATTGTTTTGGCACCAAATCATATGTGTTAAGGCGGCATTATACTATCGGTTGGATACACTTGTCTTTACATTACAGTTTGGCGTTGACGTGAGCGACTGATTAGCAGGGCAACCGCTGAGTGTTGCACTCGTACGTGAAATTGGTTGCAGGACGTTCGCACTTTTTCAAAAATTTCGCGACCCCCTCCTTTAGGGGGTCTCGATGCGACCCCCCCACCACCATGAGACTCAGGAGGCTCCCCAATACGACCACCCTTCTCCTACCCCGACCACCACCCTCGCCATCATGGCTGCTTCTATAGTATTGATTCTGAGACCAGTCGACAGAGCACTTTTTCCTCCAAAACGGCCGAGGGGGGGGGTATATTAGTGCAATGAAATTTTCACCTAACCAATCTAAATCACCCCTCACTCAACAAATGACTATCCAATTACTATTCCATTCATCCTCTAAATGCGACCCCACCCTTCCCAAAACCACAAATGCAACCCCCTCGTTTGAATAGTGCGAACACACGGTTGACTCTGATTGTTAGTGGCCAGACAAGGCTGGCGCTGGGTTCGCTAGAAAATCATCAGTGGTCCATACATTTGTTTATAGCGACGGTACTGACTTTACGATTGAGTGATAGTTGCTTGTCATTGTATTGCCATAAGATCATTTCTACAAGCACGAGAGAGTTTGGGCTCATGGCGCGCTGACTGCAGTAGCACAGGACTTGATATTCAGCGGAATCACACGGATTTTCCGTCGTTTATTCGTTAGAACACGGTGTCTACACATGTAACGTGAATAAATCAAAGCGTTGATGAAGCAGTTGAAAATGTCATTCTTCCTTATTTGTCGGTCATTCAGCTTGTTTTTTTCGCCTCACCCTCTGTTGTTTGTGGTTTTTCTGTGGCTTCTTTATTTTCAAACTTAACATTTATGCGGCAGATTCCTGTAAAAACTGAATTGAGTTAAGAGAATTAAGGGCTCTTCAAAAAAGTGGGAGAAACCGTGGTAACCATCAGGATAGAGCACAGTGGCAGGAATAGCTATCGGTCAGGCTTTAGTGGGTGTTCACCAAAATGCAGCCAGCCTCGAACTTGGACTGTATGGGCTTACCTTCATGCTTTGCGTCCCTAGTCCACATGTCCTTAACCGTCTTGCCTTGGGTTGAGTTCATATAATAAACAGCGAAATAATGCTTCTGTAGATGCGGGATTCAATTATACTGATCAGAGCTTTCAGAAAGGATTAGAATAAGAATTAGTTCATGATGTCCGACGCAAATGATGCGAGTGATATCTTGTTACCTGGAACCATACTCGAATCCGTGCCGTATCATTAGCCTTGATGAGACCAAGCGGCGGTTGGACCCGAAAGAAATCCGCGGAGGTACATTTCACCTGGAATCCCCTGGTATTTCCATTCTTTAATTCCTAGCTTCTGACACAATTGTACAGATCGAAAAGTTCCTGGCCGCAAACCTTTTTGGAAGTATTCTTTCATTAATCAATTTTTCTGGAAATCATAAATACGTCTTGGACAGTTTGTCGTTCCCCCCCCTCCCCTGCACAGAACTGTAGTAGATGGAAAGTGAAGAAAATTCGAGTACCTCTCCCACTTCGGCCTACGACTGGAAATTTTTCGTGTGGGAGGTCTAAAGGCGGTCAAGGGGGTAGTACTTGGACAGGGCTGGATTGGGCTGTGGAGTACTCAAGTGAATACTAGCCGAGCGTACTTCTCCAGCCTAACCTGAATTGTCTTGTCGTGTGAGGCCGTAGTTGAGTTGATGATCGTTGCTGTTTTGCGATTGTGATTGGGTCGGCTGGTCATATGTCAGATGCTCTAAATCCCCAGGCTCGCTCCGCGCGATTATTAGGTGTTGGGCTATCTCCGGCACTTTTTAAGGGAAGCAATTGAAATAACATAAGATGGGAGGAGGCACACGGTCACTATTTCAAGTCTCAGTTCCCGTCTTTTTAGGGGTAAGGAGTCGACAAGGTGACTGAGCGCAAGACTTTGATCTCCAAGCTAGATTGTTTTCGAAATATTATTGGCTAAGTAATCGGGCGGGGAGTTTTTTGATCAAGCGAATGTTCTGCAATCATAAGCTAACTAGTGCGTTGTATGGAGTAGAAGGAATGTTTAGGTGCATCGAAGTGCAATGGTAAGGAAGTATTTAAATACCAGTTTAGCTCCGCACACTACCGCGTGCATGACACGGAAAAGCTCCGTAAAGCTGACCAACCGGCGGAGCGTTAGGTTCCGCCGCTGACCAACAACTTGATTCGTGAAATGCGTTAGCTGGCCTTCCATAGAACGCCCATTCTTAAGCCAAATCGTCAATACGCGCGGTGGATTGCGGAGCTAAAGTGTTGTCTGTAAACAACCACCATTTATTGGATATCAGGATGATTTAGCGGTCGAATAATATTGATGCCAATGATTTTGCAATAGAAATACCCATTATCGTATATCGCTAAACATCCATCATACATTCTTAGGGACTTTGGGATTGTAGCGGTCGAACGGTATTTTATGTTGATGACAACAACGCAATGAGATGATACTGAAGTGAAATGCGTTATCTAGAATATGGTTTTAAATGGTCTCTATGTTCCTACGAATAGCGCAATTATCGGCCCTTATCGGCCCTTATCACTTCCTGTACCCCACCGAACATGTTCCCGTCCCACCCTGTACATCACTTCTTGGAACCAACGCCCCACTGCTGCTGGGACGCGCGCTATGAATTTCGTGAAATTTGCGTTTCAGCGCCTCTTATCAGATCTTATCAGTCGGTATCACTTTCCAAACCCCACCAAATATGTTGCCGTCCCACCCCCTACACCATACTCAAAACACAGCGCTCCATGCCTGCGGAGAAGCGCGCTATGAATTTCGTGAAATATACGTTTCAGCGCCTCTTATCAACCCTTATCGCCCCTTATCACTTCCTGTACCCACCGAACATGTTCCCGTCCCACCCTGTACATCACTTCTTGGAACCAACGCCCCACCACTGCTGGGACACGCGCTATGAATTTCGTGAAATTTGCGTTTGGCGCCTCTTATCAGATCTTATCAGTCGGTATCACTTTATAAACCCCACCAAATATGTTGCCGTCCCACCCCCTACACCATACTCAAAATACAGCGTTCCATGCCTGCAGCGAAGCGCGCTATGAATTTCGTGACAGACGGACGTACGTACAGACAACACACACACACAGACAGACATACTTAGCGAATTATATATAGTAGGATATTCGTTTGAAGTGTGGAAGGATTCCTGCAAGATTCGACTGGAGAGTTGAGTTAGCCCAAAGTGTGACTTATGTTTGTTTTACTTATTTGTAGATAGGGTTTTTATCCTCTGAATCTGAAATCATGTGGCATGGCTGACAGACCTTAAATGTCTTCTGGTCGTTGCTAGGATTTTGTATTTTAATCTCACTCCATACTGGTTTCCTCTCGGGTGTCACTTTGAAAACCACAATTCGTTGTTTCTCTTTGGGATCACTGAAATGTACTCTCTAATGCACTGAAGGCTGCTTCCAGAACTGACGCTTATGATTCTTATCGGAGATTTTTGATAGCACTCAGCAACTGCCTGGTAGGAGTGCGGTTGGAGGTAACCTCACTTGGCGCAAAACTTGTATGGAGGGGCACCTTGGTGCGGTGGGTCGTTGATTAAGGTAGCCTTCACTTCAGGTCTGAGCATGGTGGAAGGGACTCCACGGTGCATTGCAGATTTTCGTTTTCCATGGAGTTCTTCGCTCATCTTGGACTTACTGCCTACCACCTGCAAAATCAATGCGTTCCAATCAACTAGTTCTGCACCTCGTTCCTTTCGGAGCAGGACTTTTCCTGCTGGTGGTCGCTACATGGGGGTATAAGTAATCGCCTTGATTGGTTGCGTTTAGGCGCTTCATCGCACATTCACGTAAGGGATTTGGGAGGTTTCCATTGATTAGTCTGACTCCGCCTAGATGCATTCGAGGAACTGGAGTACCAATCAACAATTATTTAACTTTTTTCGCGGATTCTAGAAATTCTGGACATGACCGAGCCCTTCCACGAAGTCGCCGTTCTTTATATGTATGTGGCTGAACACACAATGAATACATTAGAAGCTCCTTGCTGATTAAGACTTTCGCCGGTTTTTTTTTGCTGGCCCGAAAATTAGAACCTCCAAGTTCCACCCTTCAAACATGTTCCGCACGAACCCGTCATCCCCGGGAAAGTTGTTGG
Organism: Ostertagia ostertagi; assembly: GCA_036418205.1. Classification (NCBI taxonomy): domain Eukaryota; kingdom Metazoa; phylum Nematoda; class Chromadorea; order Rhabditida; family Trichostrongylidae; genus Ostertagia; species Ostertagia ostertagi. Next base: position 7,189 of record MU871782.1, on the reverse strand, counting down.
ACCTATGGTGGGCAAAAGGGGGAAACGACGGAAGCAAACAGGTTGCTAAATAGTCATCGATTATCTATGAATGGTTCAGTGCTAAATTTTAGGATATTCATTTGACGGTTCGGGAGTTTCATATACTGAAAGACTTGCAGTCCGCATTCAGGGAGGGCTGGAGGGGGCTTGTTGAGGTTCCGCCTATGATGCTGATCCGAATAGTACAAAGTGGTATGCTAACTCAGGTTCTAGTCATGCATGTCATGCGGGCCACCCTACGTCTGTGGAAAACTGGCCAATAAGAGCTAATCAGGAGGTTCGAGAGCCGAGCTCTGAAGTTCATACCTCGAGCTGGCCCTCAAGTTTGCTATCGCCATAGCTCAAAAAACATACGGGTTTTTGTTGAGCACGGCGGGGCTTTGATCAGCTTTCGCAGGTTCGTTTTCGGTGCCCTTCACAGGTGGGGTTGTTGCCTTTCCATCATCCGGTGCTGTCCCTTTTGGTTTCTCATCTGATTCCTTCGGCTGAGCCATCACAGATTTTTCCTTCTCTTTAGGTCCTTTTGCCGCATCGGCCTTGTCGGCTCCGCCTTCATCACCCTCACCCATCCAACCCGGCTGAAATAGCTAGACTTAGATCAGACAGTCAGTGGAACAATCAGAAGTGCGATCCTTACCGGTTCTAGCTCGAGAAGTGAAATGAAAGTAGCTGTTTATGAGTTCCTTTTTATAGTTGTTTTCTTGAAGCACTGATCGGTTTGGAGGTGGAGCTTTCTCTTCGAAAACAAGTAGATGCGACTTATAGTCTCATTGCACAATTGCGCAGGGTGGGCGGTGGGGTTCGTAATAAGAAGCGATGCTGTGGGAGTCCGTGTTGAGTGAAATCAAAAGAGCGTAGAATATGTCATGATAGTAGAGTCCTTGCTGTCAAGTTTGGGTATTGTACGAGCCTGTGGCAAAGAAGCTGGATGCTGCAGAGAGGGCTGACACCGATGAAACGAGGAGAGCACGGGAACGCCTGAGATGCAGATGATCCAATTTTCTGAGTCGAATCACTGGTATTCTTATCGGCGTGAAACTTTACAGCATGAAACTGTAAGAGTTGGTGCGACTGGTGTTTCGAAACGGCCCAGTCTTTCTTGCGCAACGGATGTATAGTCAGTAATCGTCGAGACGGACGGTGTCAAAATCGGTCAGAAGGTATAATAAAGGTTATTGTCGTTGAACGGCTCTGCTAGTGTTCGGCATGTTCCCTTGGTTATTAAATTTTTTATTAGCTGTGCATGGTTCAATTCTTCAGTGTGAGCTATGAGACCCAGTGAGGTCCTTTAGGGTATGGCAAACCGGTTACCGTGAGGAGTAAAAGTGAAAACGCTGAATGGTCCCGTAGCGCAGAAAAATAAACGGCTCCGCAACGCAAAACAGATATTTTCGCTGCGATGTCATTGAGCAGATGCACTGCTTTTTTCCTCTATTCTGAAAGCGCAGAGTCGCCACGACTAGAGTCCATCAGCCACAGAAGGTCGGATGAGGCAAGAAGGGGACCAGTGGGTGCGTAAAGCCTAACACGTCACTACGGGCGCATGCTTTTCCACGAAGGCTATCGTTCGTCTCAGAGGCATAATCTCGCTTCATAGTAGGCACCACCCTTCCTTCGACATCCAATTTATTGTATCACCTGCCCTTGATTTAGCTTGTAGTTCACCATAATATTTTCAGTTGGTTTCCGAGAATTCCATGCGTGTCACTGGAGCTGCATGGGAGCTTGGTACAGTTTGGACTTCATTTCGATTGTGGCTGGACTAGTCGGAATTGTACCAAGTGGTTAGTTCTCTACTCCTTTAATTGTTGCTTACATACCAAAAGTAGTTGTGAATTACGAAATAGCTGCATAGAGCTCGATGTGTTTGTAGCCCGTTAAGCCCAAATTGATACGAAATTGTTCTGGGCTTACCATCTATCTATATCAGATGACCTTTTTAATATATGAGGATCAATTCTCTAGTTACCTTGTTATTTCTTCAGGCAATGGTCGTAGTTTAGCTCACAATAGCTCCCATGCCTACCACACTGCAGCTGGCATCAAACACGATGACCTGGTTCCGAAATATCGGACAAGCACACAGTGAAAGTGTTGTTCAAGAAGGGTAGCTATACTGACTTGAACAATTTTCAATGTACCTCTGACATAAAGAGTAATCAGAGTTATCATAAAAGTCATCCTGAATCGCATAGAAAAGAATTTGGAAAAGACAGAGAGCCCAAGCCACGTTGAATGAGTCCAAAATTCTCTGCTGCCCTCTTACAGATGGTTCTAGTTCTATACATTGGGAACGTGCGGACTACATCGGCAGGCTAACGTCCAGTCTGAGCAAACAGATGACGTTACGCTGTTGGTTTCGTCGCGTTCCGTGTTCGAAGACAAGCTGCAACTTCTGACGAATTCTCTGCTAAAGTCGGTTTTCTGCTTAACCCTGAAGCTCAGCGATATTAAAGTGCAGTAAAACATCCAGGCACTCAGTCTGTTTCGATGGGAAGACCTTCAACTTCGCTGATCGCACCCTTCACCCTGGCTGTCACCTCTGTTCCCTCTGACTTAACCGACCAGCTGAAATTGCGGATCGAATTCACCACCTGGAATGCCTTCAAAAAGCTTGGGTTATTCTTTACAACCGGGCTGTCCCCCTCCCACTCAAGAAACGAACATTAGACTCCCGTGTCACGCTGTCAGTCTTTATGGAGTGATGACCTGGTTGCTGCGAATGCCGGACACGGCAAAGTTGGCCATGATACAACGGAAGATGGAAAGAAAAATGCTAAGGTTAGTTCCACGTGCGGCTTTGGATGAACCTCGGCACTATGCCGCTGGTTAATCTCTTCTTACTCTTCACGAGGTTGATAAATGACCTTTATTAGGCTACGTTTCGGCGGGGATCGCCTTCTTCAGAGCCTGAAAGTCGAAACAATTTATGACTACCCGACCAAATGTCTTAGCAGCCCTACTGAAGTTCGAGACCAAAACAACTCATCACGCAATCCAAAGGTGGGCCACCTACCGTAATACAGTCCAGTTGTCGAGACCACCAGAACAGCAGTGAGGCGATCGGACTGTTTGTGATTCAAAGTCACAGGTGGAAGGCCACCCTCATATAGGGCCTCATTTCCCGCGTTATTCGCGCTAAGGATGGCAGTGCTGGACCAGTGGAGTAGTGGAAGAACAAGGTTACTTATGAAGCTCATTGTCTGGGGAAAGAAAGCGAGTGCGAAGAAGGAACTATGGGCCAAAAGCCTGAGATGGGCGAAAGCGAAAGGGCCCGCAGGATAACGACATGGATTCCATACGATTATGTGAACCAATAAAGACGAGGACATCCTTACCCGCTATCGATGGTGCGACGACCTGAGCAGAACTGGTGGAGTATGGCAAATGAAGAATTCGGACAAGGTATGATACGCCAGTGAATCTGAAGTGACCCCTCAATAGTAATAACAGACCTATCGTTCGTAGCTCAAAGAATTAAGCACTCGGTGTTCTTCCTCTTTGATATGCATTTGGAAGCACTTCAGAGGCACTGCCATCTTGGGACGTGCATATCACTTACACTGAGAATCGTGATGGCATCTTATTGCGGTTGAGCTCACACATATGCATACTGACTGGCAAGTACCAACCGAATACAAGCCTTGTACAGTGATTTCACACTGCCAGTTAAGCCTGATATAATATCAGTGGACTTGGCCAGAATGATGCACTTACGGACGTGATTTGAGTCAAGATTCAACCCTCACACTATTTATATATGGTGCCTTTTGTCACTATCCCCCTTTCCTCACCATGGGCAAGGGCAACAGATTCGAAGGAAGCACACGAAAATTAACGGCAGGAGAGGAGAATCTGCTCGCCATCCATTATTCCTTCTTTGGGGTGTGCCACCTGGTCGACCTTATTCAGCGGTCGAATGTTTGAATGCATATAGTGTCGTTCAGCGCATTCTGTTGGCCAAATTTAATTGCAATTGAAAAAGTCACAGTTGTGATCTCATATGCCTTGTTGAGACCAGAATGGCGCTGTGTGTGTCGCACAACCGCGACCGCACATTTGCCGTTAACACATTGACGACAACGCGAGTTTTGGCTTTTTTGGCCACGTGGGACCGCGGCGATTTTGCGGGCGCGCTCGCCTCAGGTCGTTCAAGCAGATTTTGAGTGATAAATACATAAATAATGATCAATACAAAACCAATCAGTAAATTGTAATGAGCACAACCTACCAGGGGTACAGTAGTGGAATTTCGATCGAAAGACATGGAATAACAATGAAAAAGCGAAATTGTCAGAACTAGCTGCAATGGACCTCAAAAGCAATTTTACGTTGATTATTCCAATCAAAACACATATTGTCATCCCTAAGGTTCCTTATCTACTTCTACTACTATTTAAATCTTCACATTCATAAAAAGAAAAAGTAAACGAAAAATTTATTGAAATGAAGATTTCGTATGGTTCAGAAATCCTCCTCTAAATTAAAGCATACGTGACCATTCTAAGGGCCACTATGTTTGTAGCTACGTCAAGGTCTCTTCCATGGAATGAATACAAGAAACTTCTAAAAGAATCAGGCGTGCGCGAAAAAAATGAGTGTAATGGGTGCGGGGGATATATATCCCGCACGGTCCGACATGGCCTGCAATGCGCGGGATATATATCCCCCGCGTTGTCGTCAATGTGTTAAGACGCTTCTCCGCACCAGAGCAGAGTGTCAATCAGTGGATCGAGGGAGATCATTTGAAAGAACCCTCAGATCTACTGTTACATATGATATCAGGTTATACATGTGATATATTAGTTTTGTTATAGAAGAGGATTGCGTGGAGAAGCTGATCGAGTTGCTATTTCGTTGTGATTCGGCGTTTGACGCGCTCTTCGCTGTGACCGTCCAACTTTTCCATCGTACTTGGCGTGAAATGCATGCGTCACACGATGAACACGATAAGGTAGCTTGAGTGGGACGTGAACAAATTACTTCAACTACTTGGATTCTACTTTTTGGAGATTTTGTTTATTAGAGATTCTACGATTCCTCAACTAGCAACCTTTTAGCGGTGCTTCCTTTAGGTGGCTGATGTTGTCCAAGAGCAGTTGCGTCGCGCGGCCAATAATCGGCCCGTGACTCTGTCGATGTACGAGGACTTGCTGTCGTCGCTGCCTTATTGGAAAATGAAGGAGCTATGGAAGCAGGAACTGACAGAGCAGGAGAATAAGCAGCTGAACAGCGAAGTGGTTGGGTGAGCCTTCTTTCTCATTAAAGGTAAGGTCTGGGCTCAGCTTCAGTAGTCGCTCCCGTGGATGATCAAATCTCACAAAAACTATCACGGTTCGCCCACCTTTCGACATCTTGTCTGCGTCGCAGTGCTGATCCGCTATGCTCTCTCAACTCAAACTTCTTTGCACTCTCCGCGAATTACATTATCTCTCATCTCCCTACCTGTCTCTCCGAGGCGCAGATCAATAAGGCTCGTATCTTCTGTGTTTTTGACGATTTTTTCTTTTTCTCCACCTGCGGTCCCCTTCGCGTCCCTCCTGTCATACTTGAGTGGTATTACCTCATCGATTTCTTGTCTATGAACCCGAGTGGTGGGATGCGCCACATGGGCGACCTCTGTCTACAGATTGGGGTTCCCTATGAAACTTCATGTACTGGGAAGTCCATGAATTCCTGAGATTCTTGAACCACTTCAAGATGCTGACGAAATTACGTGGTTTATCACAGCTGTAGTTGTCTGTTGGCTGACTGATTGTTTCCACGATACCTTCTCAATGCTATTCGAACATAAATCTTGCAAAGGGAAATGTGGGGACAGAATTTCTTCTCCCAAATCAGATGTCTCATTGGACATGCTCATTGGAACCAAAATGTTATTTTGGGTGATGATGTTATGTAGATGAAAAAAGTGCAAGAACTCTCCTCCCTGTACCTCCACAGACCAGGAACGGCGTTGGCACCACGAGAGCGCAGTAGGATCCCCTCTCTCTAGTTGGCTAACTCTACCCATGCCATCCTTCTATCAGCATACAATGTCCTCTTTCTTCACGGCTTTCCCGATCTTGAAGAGGGAAACAAGAGGTCCTGAATGTGAAAAGGGAATTAGGCAGGCCCGGAAGCCCCCAGAACCGTAACTCTCACGGGAGCGGATCCACTCACTGCTCAATTGATAGAAAAAGGTTACGCATAACAGTGGTTGGTGTTTATATCATTGATTGAATTGAGTGGTCACCTTAATGATTGGTTAATTTTTATGCCTTTCACTATACATGAATTTGATGACACAATTTTCAGCGAGTTGCGCAATATGCTGAAACCATCAATCGAACAGCTGATTCGCACGAACAGGAAGAATGTGCTAAAACAAGGGTTCACTTTCCGACGTCAAGTTAAAGGGAAGACTCCGCACAAGGGCGAAGGTACACACAGCCGTTTTCTTTCTATGTGTAGTGTCGCTATGTGTTGCCATAGAATTATGATCCCTGGAAGCCTCCAAAAAATCCGCTTTTCGTCCGCCCATGGTACGCGGAGGAGTCTTGTGCACGTAGACTGCCAAAATGATTGGACTAGTGGAACATTTCTCAGCTTTTCGCAGAGATACTTTTCCTTTATGTTAAAGAGGGTCGAATCATATCGCTAACGGCTAGTTGAGAGCTGACTCCGCTTATCCTTTTTGTCTAAGGGCTTCGAACATTCATCTCTGCTGTACCCTCCGCGTCCGTGGAAGGCTAGTTGCTTGGAAATGAGGTCATAGTCTTTCACGGTTGGCGTCCGCGTATTCCAGTTGATATTTTGTTTTCGAAATTCTGGAGAGAATTACGGTACTTTTGAAGCTTCTTCTTTTTAGACCAATACTGCTTCTGGAAGTTGGACGCATCAGATGTGCTTTGTTTGACCGACACTGATGTAGATTCGTATGTGGAGGGTGTGTCACACGCAGGAAATGTTAGAAAAGGTATTGAAAGCTTTCTGGAATTCTTTTTTCGAATCACTGATCACTTCTGCTCAGTAGGTAGTTTGTAGTGATTGCAGCTTGCTCCAGTTCTGACTAAACTTTAGTGCATAGCTTACTCTCTGAGTAATGGATAGGAAAAATAATCAACGCCGATTTATCCTTCATTTGATTGAATCAGCTGTATCTTTTTCGCTGAAGGTTGAGGGTAAG